>JADDOH010008601.1:0-23039 GCA_016648135.1 Agrypnia vestita | reverse complement strand
AGGACTATACTCCTGCCTTGATTATGAGTCGAAAATGTTCAAGCAGCCACGACCTAATATCAATAGTTAGGGAGTTACGCAATATTAAAGTTAATATTTTTTTTCAATATTTCTGACTTATTTTTTACAAAACGTTGAACTATTTTTATAGTAACATACATTGTTCGTTTAAATTAAATTAAAGTCAAATAAAATGATAAAAACTCTGCAGAAATTCCAATTGAAATATTTTTAGTATTTTATTTGACTTGAATTAGAGGGAATCAATTTTTCATATTCGATATAGGCAACTATAATGATAGTCTAACGTTTTACAAAAAATAAATCAACATACTGAAAAAAAATGCAAATTTTGATGTCGCATATTTCCATAACTATTGATATTAGTCATGGTTGCTTGAACATTTTCGACTCAAAATCAAGGCAGGAATATAGTCCTGCGAGTTTATTTATGTTTTCCAAGTAACCCTGTAAAACCTCTAGGCCTTACCAAAGGAACGGAGATTGGAGAATGAACTCATCTTCAAGAGATGTAGGTTATGGGATCTAACAGAAGTAGGGAACGTAATCAATCGAACTTCTCTGATATCCTGCAAGAGAAGGTTGCTGTGGATGCAGGGAGATGCCCAAAATCCTCCAACATAAGCCAACATGATCAATTCAAGTGTAAGATGAACAATATTTAAAATATAGTAGGAGGTGAGCAAAAGTGTATTAGATTGGACTACGGAGATATACTGAAAATACAGTGCTCGAAAGCGACAAAGTGAAGTGTTAAAAAGTCGAGTAATTTGTAAATATGTGAGGAAGCTAAGCAGAATCAACATCTTCAAACAAGAATGTAAACGGCACATAACAATGGAAAATGCACGAAGAGAAATATTATTTATTAAGTTTTATATATATATATATATATAATGTTTTTTAATATTAGCTAATGATAAACATGTATCATTAACTAACTAAAGATATATAAATAAATAAATATCAAGTATTATTATGAGTTTTATAAAATTATGAGGTATATAATATAATGCGGTATAGAAAACAAAAAATATCATAATTTTCCTTTCGTTGTCAAGGATGTTCGTCACCAAAGCTATCGGATGGCGTAAATAATGATGAAGTATTAAAAAAAATATAATTCTCCATATAACAATGTCTGCCACTAACGCTACCAATGCACTTGCAAATATTGATGAGGTGTGTAAAATAATGAATTATAAAACGAAAAAAAGTATAAATTTCTTTGTAACGATGGCCATCACAGTTTAACTCGCTGTCAAAATACATATAAATTCTCTGATATAGATAACTTACTCTGTATTAAAGTGCACTTTTCGTTAACACTTGCAAATTTATCAAAAAAATTGTCATTAGTGTATTATTAACATATTTTATATATAAAGAAAATATAGAGGAGAGTCAAAGAGAGAAAACAACTAATTAATGCAATTTTTAAATTCAAACTTGTAAAAGTTCATTCTTTGACGGGTTGTAGCTAGCATTAAGGAGAAGAGAAGTCAAAAAATATTAATGTAGCTTTTTAGATAATTTAGCCGACTATTACTTTAGTAATTTATTTATTTACTTTAGTAATTCTTTCAATACAAATGTAAGTTGGTTTTGTTCACAAAGGTTTAAAAAAAAACATATGAATTATAACAAGAGGGTTTTGAATTTGTATTCGTTAAAAAATCACAGCGAATCAAACGCAGCCCGCCCCTTTACAATACGGAATGAGACAATTTTTTCATGGTTTCCAAGACACACGACACACCATAATATTTGACAAATTGATAGTAAATGAATACCGAAACTTTTGACCTTTGCGCATATGTATTTATTATTAATCAAATGGACAATATATATTTTTTTATACACTCGTTAACCTTTATCGCCCTGTTCCTGAATGGGTGGAGTGGGTATATATTAATATCGATTAATGAATGCAAATCAATCGACAATGTTTTAATTAAATACTACTGTGTTCAAATTATATCGAACATTTATTTTTCAGCTCAAACATATAAAGATCGGAAGATGTCATTTGGTAAAGATATGTAGGGGATCCATCCATTTATGATAGAGTAAATAATAAAGATGTTAGAAAAAAATGTAAAGCTGATCTTAGCCTAGTGGATAGAATAAAAGAAGGATCGCTCAGAGGTTTGGGCATGTTGAGCAAATGAATGAGGAAAGAATGGTAAGAAAAATATATGACACCAGAGAGAGAGGACGACAGCGGAAGACGTGGCATGACCAGATTCACCAGATACTGGAGGATGGTCCTGTTAGGAGCCTCAACACTCAGATGTATGAATGTGGATGAGGCGAGAGTTGTGTGTTAGGACAGAAGGGTGTGGCGCTCTATCCTCTCTGACAACCCCCGCGGGGAAACAGCGTGATGGTAAGTAAGAAAGTAAGTATATACACTTCGGCCGCCAGTTGAGGCTGTGAGAACAGCGTTTTGATAACATTAGTGATGGACATGTTATCATGTTATTTTTGGTTTTTTTTTTTTTGCTTCTTGTACCTCATTATTTTTTGAGCCATCTGGTAACGCTAGAGACGGACATTGTTACGTAGAGAATTAAATATTTTGATTAATGATGCGATATAGTAATGGATGCACTTATTAGTTTTGATTTTCATTTAACTGGAATATTATAAAAAATCTACATAATTTAATTTTTTTTTAATTCAGAGTAAATATTTTTCATATAATTTTATTTATAAATCTACATAATTTATATATAGGACCTACGACCTATCGTACGGCTGGCATAAGTGATCACTTTACACAATGTAACGTTCACCAATTTCATTCATGATAGACGACCACATCTATCAAATTTTCGGTAGTTGTATGTACGTTTAGCTTGCACAACTTGTTTCGTATGTGATTTGTATATTTATTACCGCCACCTGCAATCCAAAGCTTTTTCATTACCATAATCCAATACAGATGTCACTATTGATAATGAGTAATCTATATTTTGATTGGAGTTTTATATGAGTATACGAGATCCTTCCGAATTATTAACATTACACTAGAATACGCCTGAGATCAGCTGTACCACAAAATTCCAACTGTAAAAATGAAAGCTCAACCAACCCCTTAACCGATTTGGTGATCTTGAGAGAGAATAAAGCGGCCTAAGCCAGTCTTGTGTTGAAATTATAGCGAGATCTTGTAAACAAGTGGATAATACCCGACACGACAAAACAAACCCTGGCGTTGGAGTGCTACAACTACTATCTTATGATTGTTGAGGTTAACTTTAACGTGATTTACGACGTACGACATTACCAAAGTCGAGAAGCAGTTTACTGAGAATGTATCGATTAATTCGGCGGCTGTGCGGTGCGAACTTGCCTTAAGGGCACGGAGCCTAGGGGGATGAAGGTTGTCCCTGCACCCGGCGCAAAATTCTATTAGAACACCGCAAGTTATTCAGACACGGATAATTTCAAACCCTCAATGATTTCACGGATCGAAATTTCACTAAGCTCGCTACTACATTTACGAAGAGATTATAATAGGTACACCAATAAGTAATCAATTATTTTTAGTGTGGAATGTTTGCTTCAGTTAAGCTCAGTAAAGTGAACGTGTAAAGACGTGTTTTATACGCAATATTATAATCCGTGATCTTGTGACTTGTAACAATTAAATTTAAAATTTTATTACTCTGTTGTAAAATGGTGGACAACCAACTAACTTAGAAAATTTACGTCATTGCATGCTGCTTCATTTTCTATCGGGTGTTAATGCAACGGTTGCCACAAAGAAAATTTGTGATGTGTATGGAGACGTATTGAAAGTAAATAAGTGCTAACGTTGGTTTAGAAAATTTTCCGATGGTCATTTTGACTTGTCTGATAGCGAGCGAAGTGGGCGCCCGGTAAGGTTTGATAATGACGCTTTAAAAACAACTAGAAGCATATTTTTCTTAAAAGTCTACCAAAAAGATGGCAAAAGATCCTAGATAACGATGGAGATTAAATCGATTAAAAATAAAATTAAATGTAGTTAAATTCTTTTTTTGTTGCCACTTAAATAATTGATTACTTATGGGTACACCTAATATTAAATGTTGGTACCAATGTATACGTGATTTCAATTTACCTAATTCTTAATCTTTGCCCTAAATTGTGTCTTTAAATTACAAAGATTTCTGAATGCTATGATCTTCAAAGCGACCTAAATGGATTTTATAAGGACTGTGTATTAAACAAACTATTTTTTAATTAAGATAAATTATAAAGTCTCACAGAGACGAAGCTATTTATATGGAAAACATGTATGGATGTCTTTATAGGGTAGCCACAAGGGTTATGACTTATATAAGCTGGCTATACAGGTCATACGCATACATATAAAAATATTGTTAGTATATATACGAAAGGAGTTAAAATATTTAAAATGTTGATTTTCAGGCGTATTCAAGTATATATGTTATAATAATTCGTCAGAATTTCATGCGAGTACATTAAAAACAATATTACTTATTTCTCCGCTTTATATAATATAACTTTGCAATATAATTTACACAATAGGTCGAATTCGTAGTCCGGTATATACGACACTGCCTTCTCGAACCGGAGGTCCGAGATTATTTTGTCCTGTTTCTTGCTAATCTGATTTTTACTTTATTTTCATACAATTATCTGTCATTTCCTCGTCTACCCATCAAAAACAAATAAGATTCTCTTCACCCAACAAGGAGTGATACTATCATCACTTAAACCACGTATATTCCGGTTCATAGTATCCTTGAACCATTTTAATGTCCTCAACATATAAGGATTGGCTCGTATATAACGCCATTTAAGGAAGATCGACACACCTTACGAGACAAAAGTGCACAAATCAAAATGTCGACACTCGTGGTCGACAAAATTACAATCAATTACTGTCTCGCGTAGACAGTAGACAAATTCCGAATGATTTATTTCGAAATTCCAATTCATCACTTGGATAGTGTTTTTATACGTCTTTCACACGTGGGAATGGTCCAATGGAATTCAAAATATTTTTATTAAGTATCATAACCATTAATTAAATAATAGGGTCAGTTGTACGTACTTCAAGATTTAAGCGTGGGCCAATTAATCAAGGGCTTTCGTATCTGGACGTGATATTTGCCTTGTCAAGTGAAAAAATCCTTTCCTGCACTGACCGCAAAAAAGGAAGGTAAGAGTATTTTTTATTGATTCAATGAATTTTTAAAAGATTTTTAACAGTCGCTATTTGGAAACAAGATAGCATATGACGTGTATTAATGAACTTAGTAGATGTATATAGGTACTAGCTCAATTTTTTACAAAATTTCTAAAATCTGATTAAAAGAAAAGGGCAGTTTAAAGGTTTGTAGATTAAAGGGTGCAATGAAAATATCTGTTGTTGCCATGAGACTCTCTGAAAGATAATATTTCGATAGAAATCTGACTAAAACGGTCACATGGATGGGCTTACAGATTGGAGATTGATTTCGACATCTTTTGTTTAAGTTTTGAGCAATTTACTAATTCTGTTAGGGGGAAACTTGAGAAGTGACGTATTTGGACGTACACAAACACACACTCGCATATGCCACTACTACTTGAATTACTGCCTAACCGACACATGTATATAAATAATTAACAAGGATACTGTATAATCCACTGGTCCCTTCATCAGGTTACAACGTATACAAAAAATTAAAAATTGATATTATAACAAACTCCTGTGTATGCAAAAAAAAACTGGTTGTTTATAATATTAAATTTACAATTAACACTTTTTAAAGTTTCCAAATTTCTAATTTAATCAGCTGTAATTGTAAATAGCTGTAACCCGTCAAAAATGACGGTACTTCTACATGTCGATTCCTAAAGAATAAGTATTCATTTGTTTATAAAAAAAAAAAGAGAAAAGAAAAAAAAGTTTTTAATCTATAAAGAAGTTACGAACGTTACATGAAGTTACGACGGACGGAAATACAACGAAATTATTATAATCGGGATACTTACAAACCCTAATTTATACTAAAATATTATTATTAATCTTAGTCGTAGGTATTAGCCCTAACATCAAAATAACTACAGATTTTTTTCAATGAAAGGGACCATTGGCCCCGAAACATGTTGACAATTCAACAAATTATGGGTTAATAAAAAGTGTATTCCTATAAATTATATAAATACTGTTACAAAAAAGTCATTTTGCAGTTATTGAAGAACATAGATTTAATCCTGTGAAATCAGTGTTTCTTGTAATTGGGCAAAGGCCTCTATTACGAAAAATAAAATAAATATTATACTGATATCTTCCAGCCTCATCGTAGAAAGGGTCGTCGACAGATATCTGATAAAGTTTGCAATTAACGGCTCGCTTCGGGAAAGTGCCAGAAAACAGATGGCGCGGGATGTCAGCTACGTATACTTTCATCTTATCACTTTTATCATCTTTATCACCTTGACCACGTGTCAATAATATAAAAACAGAGAAGAAGAATTTTTTCTTTGCACACTTCAAGTAATAAAATAAAACTAACATTTTTGACATTAAATGCAAATCCATTGTTTACAAAAATTTCGACTTATTTTTATATAGAAGTCGAAGAGTATTTGAGTTAAACAATTCTTATTGATCAATTAGAAAAGACTTACAGAAAAAATCTTATTAACGAAAAAATATTTAAATGCCACCGGGAATCGAACCACGGACCTCCAATTCTATCCGGGAATGGCGCGTTATCCATTTCGCCATGAACGCGCCATTCCCGGATAGAATTGGAGGTCCGTGGTTCGATTCCCGGTGGTATTTAAATATTTTTTCGTTAATTTGAATTTTTCTGTAAGTCTTTTCTAATTGATTAATAAAAATTGTGTAATAATTCACAGAACTTTGTTCTGAAATTACAACTTCACAATAAGAATGTGTTTCCTTTAATAGCATTTGAGTTGTTTGAATAAAATAAAAAATACAAAATTGTCGAATAATTAAATGGATAGTGATAAAAATTTTGATAAAAAGTTTGGTTTGTAAGTAATATTTTAAACTAGGTATTTTATAATCATTGAAAATTAGTAGTATACGCGGATTAGCACGATCCCCGACGATAAATCAAATTGTTAAATTTAAATTTAAACTTGGATTTTTACGGTTAACCAAGAACGGCAGAGTACTTACTCCAATTCATATGGAAAAAGTTACACCACATCCTTCGCCTGTCGCATACGTATTTGGCTTCTCCCACATCCAAGCGCTTTGTTGATCTCGCTCGCGGTTTCCAGAGCAATAAATCACAGTTGGGAAACTCAACACCATAACGGGCCGGCACCCACATACTAGGGAACCATTCCGAAACCATTTAAGTTCTCAAATCAATTACGTATTAAGTTTTCATATTTTTGACAGTTCATCGCAGTTGTTGCACTTTCGGGCGTTCCTGAGAATATGGAGGCGTGAAACGACTCCTGGAGTGTTATGGCGCCGTCAGATGAAACCTGATTCAGTTCATCCAAGTGTGTATTTTGTTTCAAACCTATGTAAGCACGCTAAATGTTATATGTCTAACACCGCACCACAACAGCACAACCGCCAAAGTGCAACAAAATGCAGAATCATTTGAAAGCGAGGAAGCGCGAAACGAACCAGCCGCAAAAACTGACAACTAAAGAGATATCCGCAGATTGCGTATCCGTGCTCAATGTCGGCAAAAAGATAGACGACGTTTGTCGAGCTTCGTAGATACCGAGATTAGAACCCTTAAAATGAGATAGATGGATAGAATTACGAATGTTGTTATGATTCAGACGAATAAGGAAAAATATGCCAATGTCAATTACCCCCAACATAACTGTAGCTACGTCCTCGTAAAAAAATGATTTGTTTGCTATAATAAATAGAATAAGACGAATATACAGTGGTATCGTAACCGGTAGACGTAAAGTTACTCCAAGTGGTTAATACAAAGTTTTTAATTAATTTAAACTAAGAAAAATATGCGTAAATAATAATGAAATCCGGAAACTTTAATGCCTTTGACATGTAATGAGACATCTAGAGCCAGTAGCGTGCAGCGCGCACAAGCAAAAAGCTGTGCCTTAATAATGATTCTGGGAAAAAAATAACAATTAAATAACCTTTATTTTATGAAAAAAATTATTAAATGTTTTATACATAATCCTTGACTAGAATTTTCTTTCGGCTTTCGTTCTTTACATCATATCAATGCTATTTTACTTATTTGCGCGCATCAGACTTGTTTCTTGAATATTCGACCCATCTTCACGTCTGCGAGTTTTTTGAGGTTGGAAAATAATTTTTTCGTACTACAGCATGTTTCTTCAAAAGGTCTAATTTTCGATGAGAGCTGCGCGCATACCCCCAACATAAACGATACTGTCACTTAATCCATATATACTGATATACTTTCATGTATATGGCTTTGACAATCATCTGCTAGTATTGTGGCGTTGTTTCAATCGACTATTACTTTTATTTAAATTATTAGGTTTATTCAAAATAATTAATTGTATAAATTCAATCTGTTTCGATTTATTCGAATCAGTTTGTGGTAATTTGTAAAGAAGCTTCGTTAATTGCAAGTATTTGAATATTACGTGTGCAATATCAATACATTTATTCACAAGTAGTTATTTTTATTCTTATTTTATAAATTTGTGTATTAACCTTAACATAAAGATGCATATCGTCGCAGAATTTTTTATAGAACTTTTTGAGTCTTAAAATATCTCTATAGAAAGTATTAAAATATCTCTTACCTTTAAGGCAGCGTTCGTAAAAAAACGCATCGCTCGACCATTTTTTCGTCGACTTTAGTTGTAAAATAAGCCATAACGAAAAGCCCTTTTATTTTAACGAGATAATTTATAATTTCTATCCATTCTGAAAGTCCATTCTAAATACTGATGAATGCATTTTTGAAATCGGATGAGTTGTTTCGGAGATTACCTCCCACATCTAAACTTACAAACTTTATAAATAACATATAGATAACATTATACAATTTATGATTGATCATGATTTTATCGGTAATCATAACGCATGACCTAAGTACATGCTTACTGCACGCCACTGTCCACAGCAGTGTCATAATACAGAAAAACATTGCTGTAAATCGAAATACTGGAAGAAGGAAAAGATCATGGTTGAACAACCTGAAGCAATGGTTTAACTTTACTGCCTAAAGTCCTCTCTGATCAAAAAATTGAAACGAAAATTTCCAATTTGCGATGACGTCACAGTGGCTTATATGGTATCATTCCACTTCTACTTCATTAGGTAGCGGTCGTGAGTACAATGTTACACCTTTTTACTCCCTTTATATTATTAACTCGTGGCGTCTGCTTGCTTGCCATCAACAAAAATTTTGGATCGATTTTTGACCCTTTTCCCGTGATCCAATCGAGCTGAAACTTGGCAAGTAGACTCGTGGCGACCATCAAGAAGATCTATAAAATTTTCGTTAAAAAGAATTAATAATTATAGTATAATTTCGGATTTTTAGAAATTTTATTGGTTTTTTCAAATTGGAATCATTAGAAAAGTTTGATTACGGCGGCCCGATAACGTCGCGGAATATTTTCTAAAATTGAATTACTCCGTTGGTATGCGTAATAGGTATTTCACTACGAATGTCGAAAATCTAAATTGACTGACAAATGTTTTTAGAATTTAATCTTCAAAGCATGAAGTGTTATGTTATATGTTTTAATTCATCTTTAATTGTTGTTATATTTTACAAAGAAAGGGAGTATAATAAAAACTTGGTTTTTATGGGTTACTTTTTTAAAATTTGATTATAGCCAATCGATATTAAAATTATAAAATGATCAAACAAAATTTCATCGTTTACAGTTTCAATTAAAATATGAAAACTAATTTAAATAGTTCAAAAGTATGTCAAAGGCGCTGTACCTCCAACGTATGAATTCGTGCGTGTTAGGCACAAGTAAGCCTCCGAAAAAGCCTCCCACACCCGTGAATGAACCATTTCAATAATAGAAATAAAAAAAATTTGATAAATTCTCTAAATATGACTCATCGTCACGTTCATCCATTTCTTAATGTTTTGATAAACGCGAAGCTTTCAGATCTTATTTTTCTTTCCGAAAATGAGAGCCAAAAAATATATAAGCCATTATTATTTTTGATTCTTCCTTTATGACACTTTCGCTCGAACTCCACGGTCTCATTAAACTAAACATCTTGAAAAGTTTATCTTTGACGTTCATTGGCAGAAGGTACGTGTTATTATCTTTGGCCCGAAATATTATCATCATTAATATTTCAGGGTTGTCAATTTACATATTAATAATTTAATTGTTTATTATATTATTTAAAAGTATATATACTAATATTAATAAGAAATCGAACCTTAATAAGAAATCGTATCGTGTACCAGAATAAGTATCGCATCTATATTCATACTATTTTCAAAATATTTGGTATAATTAATTAAGGATAAATTGTAGATCTCTCACTAAGATGAAGCTATTTATATTTGAGAAAAGTGGATGGAAGTCTCTTATACGATGGCTCAGGGCTTAATACCTGTATGAGCTGGCTTAAGTGATCAATCTGCACAATGTAACGTTCACCAATTCCATGGTAAGAACATACATTATCAAATTTTTGAAAGTTCTATATATATGTTTAGAATCAAGAACATTTCATATATTGCTAGAGACATCTGTCGTTATTTTTTTCATATTAACAAGTTAGTATACATAGGTTTCGCAAATAGTAATTATACTTTTATATTGTACTTTTAAAAGTGGATTTTTTTAACCATTTTTTTCGAATTATTACATATCTAATAGAATACGCTTGAAAATCAATATTTTCAATTTTTAATATTTGATATAGTTTGTGCTATGAAAAAAGGAGTTACTTGCTGGTGTCCTGGAATGAGGCTCATACCGTTGACCACTGGATCACTAGACGAGAGTCATAACCACTACACCAATAAGCTACTCTTGTACTTTGTAAAGTAATGTAATTTTAGACCAATCTTTCAGGGTTATAGGTAAACTGTTGATAAATCTACATTAAAAAAACGAATTGTTGTAAATATAAAGGCTTAAAACCTTGTTTATAAGAATATTTTTATATCCTTTACTATTTTTATATACTTTATTTTATCCACAGAAGGATAATTATTAATTGAGATGGATTTTACAAGTTTCGAAATACAAAATAGAGTTATTATGTTTAATTTTATTTTATTTTATTTTATTTGGGAAACATACAGTACAATTTTAATTTTTTTTTATATAATATCAAAAAAATATTCGTGAGTATGACCAGTAAAGTTTCCTCGAAGCTGGTAAAAAAAAACTAAATAAAAAACAATGATAAAGAATATGTGATAAATAATAAATATTTCAAAGATTTAAATTATGATAATGCATAAAATGGGAGGGGTGGGGAGAGGGAGGGAATGGGATTCAATTAAAGAAGTATCAAATCAATAGTCATAAATGAGATTACGGAGTTTCATTTTAAATAAAAGCAAATTGTCAGTAAAAATGTCTAGATTATTTGTAGAATTTAACATATTGTATTTTGAGGTGCAACGAGTTACAAAGCAGTTTTTTAAGTAGTTAGTCCTACCAAAGTTTGCGTAAAATAAATTATTTGAACGCGTTGAGTATGTAGGACAACTTAAACCTATTTGCTCTAATAAATAGGGCGAGTCAACCAAGTTATTCAAGATTTTATAAAGATAACACAGATCTTGTATGTTGTCAGAACATACATATAAAAACATAAACTGATGTATAAAAAGGAGTTAAATTTAAAATATTAATTTTCAGGCGTAATCTAGTGTGTATGTTAAATAATTCGAAAGAATATCATGTTATATACATTGAAGAAAATATTTCTAAGTACTTAACATTAAAAATAAAATATAGAGGTATCATTACTAGCTGGAAAATTTATGTATACTATGGATTGATTGGTCATGGAAGGGAAAATAGATGTCTCAAGCATAGTCTCTTTGAATATATGAAAGAAACTGATTTAGGACATATGTGGGGTGTAAAAGCAAAGGCAGTAATATCTGAAAATTTTTTAAAATGTTTTGAATGCGATCACCGAGGATAACTAATTTAAAATGTAATGAATTTTAAATTTATGTATCTATCTATTCTTTAAAATAATTTTTCCTATGAATTTATACGCTATTTATCCTTGTAAAATCTCAAATTCAGTACTTTATAAATAAGTAATTCTCGATAACTGCATTAAAATTGTTTTGGATTTTGCTGCCTTTGCTTTTTTATACCTAATATATATAGAACATTTAAAAAATTGATAATTTGTGGATGTTCTTACGGTGGATTTTGTGAACTTTGAAATGTGTAAAGTGATCACCTAAGCCAGCTCATACAGGTTCTAAGCCTTGGGCCACCCTATAAAGATACCCATACACGTTTCAATATATAAATAGATTCGTCTCTGTGAGAATTTCGTAACTTATCTTAAAATTAAATAAATGAAAAAAACTTGTATTTTATTGTCATTATAGAAAAAAAAGATTAATCTTGATACATGGTTACGTCACCAGGAGTGGAGAAAAATTCTTTGTACTTTAACACTACGCAAACTGTGGGAAAAAGTATTAATCAAAGACGACTTGACGGAATACAAATAGTATACTGAAGAGGAGATAAAGAGAACGACATAACAGGCAATATTTAAAGTGGCATTTAAGTGGCTGCTTAACAAGACGCGTCTGCGAAACGCGAGTTAATAAATAATTTATTCGTACGCACAGATTTCTCTGTTTGAATTGAATTATCGCGCGCATCAAAATACACACTTTGCTATGTGACACAATGTCCGTCACTAACGCCACCAGATGGCGCAAATGGTGATGGGATATAAAATTTTTTAAAATGCATAATTCTCGACATAACAATGTCCGTCCCGATACAAGATGGCGAAAAATAATTGTGAGGTATATTAAATAATGAGTTGTAAAAAGCAAAAAATGCGCAATCTTATACGTAACAATGTCCGTCACTAACCTTACCAAGACGTTATGCTACGCTAAATGGAGCTGTTCTCACAGCAGTAGCTAGCGGACGAGATATATAGTAAAAGTACGTCATTTTTTCAAAGGGATAGTAATAAACAAAATACCAAATTTTTGACTTTTCGTTGTTGAACACGTCTTTAAAATCGGGTAATAAAATGGGGTATACGTTAAAAAATCTGATCTTCTCTCTAGGTCATATTTAAATTCGTTTTGATCAATTAAGCTAGATTATAGAAGTCTCACAGATACGAAACTATTTATACGAGAAACATGTATAAAAATATTTTTACAGGATGGCCCAAAGTTCACAAACTATCAAATTTTTTAAAGTTCTATATATCAGTATATACCGAATTTGAAAACCTTTCGTTTATTTGAAGGGACTATGCTAGAGAAACCTGTAGTATATAGCATATATTTTCAAAAGAAACCAATATAAGGAATATACCAATCTCGTAATATTCCTATCACATTAATTAACATACTTATTTTAACATTTTCTAAAATTCTACCAGATTATTATTTTATTTCGATTTTTATATCCAAATTTATGTTTAAATAAAAGTCATGCTACTTGTTTTCACTGCACGTCCATGTGTATACTATCTATGTAATCTATGTATCCAAATGCATTAAAATCTAGTGACTGTGTTCTCAGAACATAGCTTTATATAAGAATATTATTAACTTATGATCACTTTACGCATATTTTCATAATAATATGCAAACACAAAAAAATAAATATATATTTTGTCAGGAAGTTGGACTGCCGGGCAGTTGGCATATCTGGCAGTCGGGCAAAAGGCTATTTGGCAATCGACCGTCGAAAATTTGACTCAAAGTCTAAATATTTGTATCTACTTGACAAGCGAATTAAATAATTTGGGGGCAACAAAGACATTATTTGCGAAGGCGTCTCAATTTAAAGAGACTCTTAAATGTTTGAATTGCCGTTAAAAACGTCACCAGAGGAACACTGTGTTAACCGCAAGGGTGGCTTCGGGGCTGGTTATTGGGGACGAAGCCTTAGAAGGCAGCGGTTATTAATTCTGTTACCGCACACCGTCACGCCATCGCCGCGAGCACGTTGCCAGGGGTGGGGGCTGACGGGGACCTACCTACCCCCTGGATAAGATAAATTGGAGCCTCGCAGTAAGTAAAGAAAAAACTGACACGTGTAAAGACAAGCGTGTAAATAGTACATTTCGGAAAGTTTATAGGTGAACATCGAAAAAGTCTTATAGATTGTTTCGCTGAGTGTGGGCATAAATTCGTAAAATAGTGAATTAATATTAAAATATTTAACTAAAGTTTATAAAGCTTTCAAAGTATTTTCAGGTAATAAATGTATAGGATGTTCTACCGAGGGTCTTAGACCTTTTAGGCTAAGGGTTCGGTTTCATCATAGGATCCATCATCAGGGATGATGTCAAAACACCAGTATCATATGATATAATCAGACACATACACATAAATGCTGTAATTATTCTGTCACATTCATGTGATGCATACATACACGCTCTTAATATCATGTCACATTCATGTAATGCATACATACACACTCTTATTATCATGTCACATTCATGTGATGCATACATACTCACTCTTATTATCATGCCACATTCATATGATGCATACATACACACTCTTATTATCATGTCACTTTCATGTGATGCATACATACACACTCTAATTTTCATGTCACACTCACATAATGCATATATACGATCTCATAGTCCATGTTTCAGAGATTTACCATCTCGCACGTCACTTCACACTTGCATGTCAGATGTCAAATATCACTTTATTGACTATAGACGTTCGGTTCGTCAGGCAGTGGATTAGAATCTTCTTAGTAATAGACTAAGATCCTATAGTATCAGCCTAACAGCCTAAGAGTTATAGTATCAAACTTGATTTGTTTTCTGTAAAAATACCTACACTATAGTAGGTTTGGATGAAAATAATTAAGTTAATTGATTTTTTAATATGTTTAGCGGGACAGTGCTGTACAGCTCATACTAATCATTGCGATATGCTTTTCGCTGGTCATTTCTTCCACCAGATGCTTTGAAACTCTATGAAATAATCATGTTTATGTTATAGTTACAATTCTAAACTTTATATATTTTGTTCGGGCCACTATTTAACTTGCCTGCAAAATTTAAGTTGCCTGACACCTTATATTTTAACGTTTTACTTACACATTTTTTTGTACCTTTGTATATCTATTACCTGCAAAAATCCCTTGAACTCAAATGTCACAATATCCAAAACTTCTTACCTACTAAAGTGTAGATCTATAGAAATATTTCTGGTTTGATACTATAACGTAAGTCTGGCGGTCTCTGGCTCCTAATCTTAAACAGTTAATGCGGTAATTTAATGTCCTGTGTATCTTTACAGAAATGATAATTGCAGTAATTTACAGTTTAAGGTATTTTTCTGCACGTCTCGGGCCTCGCTGTTATATCAATATTGCGTCTGAATTTGTATTTCTTTCTGTCAGTCTAAGACAGATCTCTGAGTTACTGCTGGACATTCACTGCAAATGCATATTTCGGCATTTATGTTCGAAAATAAATGTTTTTATTATTCATTTATATCAGAATGCATATGCTTGACTACAATTTTTTAGGGCGACAGCTTAAATAGTATCTTTGTTCTTATATAAATGTAACGAACTGAAAATTATTGTGAAAAATGTTCAGTTTATTACTTTTATATAAGAACAAAGGTTTTATTTAAGTTATCGTTCTACAAGAAGGAAGTTTAGCATATACATTCTGAAATAAATAAATAATAAAAAACACATTTTCCAAAAAATATGCATTTGAAGTGAATCTCCATCCTTAATCAGTAGATGAATATCTCGACGTGTATATACAGTATTGAGATTTATCTCATGGTGTCTCATTCTACGGATATAGTCTATAAAAAACAGTATCAGGAAATTGTTGCCAGTAAAAAAGCTCGAAATACGCAGTTTGCCAAGAAGATTAGAGAATTACAGTCTAGAGTGCAAAAGTTCATGATCAAATTTACACAACAAAAAATTGTGCAAGACAGCAGATATCAGTGTGTAATCTATTTAAATACTGCTCAATCGAATTATAATTATTACATTACGATAGTCCGATTATTATTGGTACCGGTTCGTTAACCTAACCGGGACTCTCTTCCGGTTTAGTCATCCGTCCGTTTCGCTAAGTAACGGGTGAACCGGAAGATTTCGAATTTTTTAACCGATTGAAGAATATAAGTGCAGCGTTTTAATGAGGAAGTTCAAACGTAATGCCAGTAAAGATAAAGGTAATATTGGCATTATGTTAGAGCGAATCATCTGAGTGACCTTTTTTTAATTCCATTAACAATGCTGAGATCATATTTATATTCTTTCCAAATATTCTCATTCCTTATCATGAATGGAATTTGTGACATTTAAAAAATAGAAATACAAAACGATATCTCCAAACTTGGCAACACATATAACGTCAAAGAAGTTAAAACGACAGAAAAAAACGCTATTCTACTAGAAACCTAATAGAAGACAGATAAATCGAAAAATTAATAAATAGATCTACAAAATAAACTGCAATGCAAAAAAGGAACATTTATTTATTACAAATACTGGAGTAAATGAGTAGCTTGTTGGTGTGGTGGTCATGACGCTCGCTTAGTGATTTGGTGGTCGGTGGTTCGAGTCTCATTTCAGGATACCAGCGAGTTATTCCTATTTTCATAGCACAGGCTTTTGGCTTAGTTTGAAAATTGTAAGAATATTGATGCGGCGCGTTTTACGTGTTCGCATCTCTATTTAAAAAAATAAATAAAAAAAATCTAACTGAAATTAAGTCGTATACAACGATTGTCAATACTCGGTATTGAAATATTAATTAATAAATAAAATATATCAAGTGCAAACACCAAAAAACCTTTTCATCTGCAGTATAACTGGTATACTAATCTCAGTATGGAGGTATGCATGTAGGAGATATGGAGGTACGTATGTGTCCTTAGTGTGTATCTAATCTAGTATCCACCACCGATCATCCTAAGATATGGGGAGGGAGGAAGGGAGAGAGAGAGAGAGAAATTGCAATTTTTAACTAACAGATTACTAAAAAGATTCCAGAGGTATTGAAACAACAGTTTTTTATACGAACTGTATGAATATGGTGAGATTCGATTTTTCACAGCGTCATCAGGAGAGTGCCATGTCGCAGTGGAGTTCAAAGATATTCAGGTCATTTCTTGCGCGGCCGCATATTGTGTGCACTGCGTGAGTGCGTAGGGCGTGTTGCTTTTTTCTACGCTAGGGGTTGACCCCCGCAAAGATAGAGAACTAATACACGTGGTTTGTATGAAACACCCGTTGTTTCAATATCTAAATATGTCAAAATATGGGAAAAAATTTAAAAAGCTTCGATATTTGACCGTTCTTCAGAGTTGCGTCTCCATTAGATTTCAACACGTGGATGTGTAGGTACGTGGCCGCTGTCGGGTAGAACGTTCCCTCTGCCGACAAAAGTGAAAATATCCCGATGTTATCTCCGCAGTCGCCAGTCGTCACCTCTCATTACGGGGTTCCGCCCCGTCCGCCCTAACAGCCCTGGCAACCCCGACCCGAAATAGCTCTGCATTCCCGCACGGCGCCCCCCGCGGGCTAATGCGAAACGGAAGCGGGATAAAAATAACGCGCGCGCCGCCAGTGATGGCGTTTGCGGCGCGAGGAGGGAGATGCAGCGATGGAGGAAGAAAGAGAAAATTCGTGCATTTTAAAATTAAATCACATTCTGTTACAAGCTGCAATTTTAGAACTAAGAGTAAATAATCAAATAATATGAATAATTTAGAATCATAGAACACAACTTTTGGCCAAAGAAGCTATATCTATTTTGCAACAATACTCTACAACATCCTTCCTCCAACCTTAAAAAATATTGTAAAGATTGAAGAGTTCAAAAAAAAGATAAAAGCATGGCTAAAACAAGTCGATGCAGTATTGAAAAGGATGAAAGTAGAAGGAGTATTGAAAACTACGCAGTAATTTAAAAATAGAAAATAAATAAGTATAAACTAGTCCGCCTCGGCACAGGAACCCCTAGTGAGGAGGATTAAGAACAATAATATCAAAAATATCATTATACATACATACTATTATATTAAACATGTACAAATTGTATCTAAATAGAACCTAATAAAAAAAATAAAAAAAGCAAAGCATGTAATAGTAACCAAAATATTATTAGTAACCAATTTAATTTAACTACTAGCCCAATTCTACAATTTTTTCCCATAATGGTGAGTAATCAAGAACTTCAGCAATGATGTTTAAAAATAATTTAGAAAAATATAAAAACAAAAGACATTATTCATTTTAATATTTTGACATTTATAAAACACCCTGGCGATGGAAAGTTTTTCCGAAACATGTAGGTGTAATTAATTAATAAAATATAAGTAGATACATACAAATGTATGTATGAATGTGGATGAAGCGAGAGTTGTATGTCAGGAAAGAAGAGTGTGGCGCTCTATCCTCTCTCTTTACTCCTGCGGTGAAACGGCATGACGGTAAGTAAGTAAGTACATTCAAATAAAAAAATCGATTTTTAAAAATGTCAATCAATTGAAACAATAAACTTATTTATTTATCAGCATATTTTCGGAAAATGTTAAAAATGAATTATTATTTTTTTACTATACCTACGCTTTGTTTGAAAAGAATATTCTTTTTTTTAACATTGTCCGAAAACATAAGGTATATTAGACAGTTTACGATACTAAAATATATAATATTTTTTCAAATACGACAGTGTACGTTGGGACCATCAAATTTATTTTGATTCACGATTATTGCTCTGTGAACAGAATGCAGTCATTGTTCTCAGAACATACTAATTATAACATATCTGAATGACCTCTGTCCGATAAACGAGAGTGACAGACGGCATGGAAGAAAGAGAGAGTGAAAGTTATAAAGCGCGAGGCGCCATTTTGCGGGCTTTTTTCTTAACTCGCAGCCACCGCCACGTAAACTTTGCACCTATTAAACTCTTTCATATATCGCTCTTCTAATTTGTTCAATACTATATTCGGTGACTTGGATCTCTTCAATTCACTAATCTATGAATTCACCTCAGTTATAAGCCTTTTTCTCTTATTTTAAGTCATCTTCTTTCTTTTGTCCAGACCTCGTGTATGTATATGCAGATGTATTGATCAGAAATCTTTATGCTACATTTCCTTTGCTTTTCTTTTTCTTCTTTTTACTTAGTATATTTGTCCTTTCCTCCCTTATTCTTCTTTTACCTTTAATTCTTTGACTCTCTTGGTTTGTTCTTAATTAAACCTTTAATTTTTCTATTCTTTTTGTATAAATTAAGCTATATTAATACATAACATGTTAATTCTGTGGAAACTTGTAAGATGGTCTCTATATTATTTAATATTCATGTGTAATCTGATTTTTATTTGTACTGTTAGTTTCTCGTAAATAAATAAATAAATAACGAATCATTGTCGCGGGAACATATTGTAAACGTAATAAATATCAAGACAAAGCCAACGTATTTCATTGACTCCAGCAGTATCAAGGTTCCTCTCTTAATACAAGAGAGAGAACATTACCAATAAAAATATTATGAATTAGTATTTACGTAAAATAATATTTTTGTAACGTTTGTAAATAGTGGTGGGGCCGCCACTGCGCACACTCGGGCGTGTTTATTTAGGGACCGACCAGAAATAAAGTTTGGGACTCGATTGTCGATGATTTATGGCGGGACTTTCCCGCGACGCTCGACCGAGGAAAATGCCAAAGGTCGCGATCGCCGGGAGGAGAGTGGTCGCTGGAACTGAGGTAGCTAGACGACGATTTTTTCTCCACTATCAGGAATGTGAGCCTCTTACGAGAAACGAACGAACCTTAATGGGGTCTCGGTTCTGTTTCCTTTCAGGGAGTACGGTCTCTCCCGTCGGGTGTTTGACCTGGTTGCAAATGTGTGTACACTTGACTAGCCAATTATTTTTGTGATACATCATCTATTTATTTATTTATTTGTGTGCATAAGGTGCATTAATCTGAAAAGAGGGACATTCTTATATTTTAAACAGTATTTTTAAAAGTACACAAGAAAACAATCAAAATTACAATCATAAAGACAGTAAAAATATTATCAAGAAAGCCTAAAATAATGGTGAATGCACATTGAGGAAGACTCTCGAACGGTTCAAAGGAATCTAGAATCAACTGGACGATTCTCGAAGAAACCATAATCACTAGAAATATGGAGAAATATGACGAAATCAACATTTGTGTGAAACAGGCGTGCAAGAGGGTTGTTTGACAGGGCGACATATGAAACTACAGAAAGGTGAATCTTGCGAGTAAACCAGAGACCAAAGACAAGCGATAGAGTACAGCGCTAGTGGGTACTTACGTGCGGAACGGAGCGGAACTACCTGGCGATAGACAAAAGTGCAGCGAAGATTTTACTGATTATTAGTACGAATTACGAAATTCAGTATTTGAATAAAAAGGACGGTGCTCTGATTCAATTCGTATCCTAACTGGACACGAATTTAATCGGAGCACGGTCCATTTAATCGAGAATTTTTATACGTGTTCTCGAAGGAGACGACTGATTGGAGAACCAAGGTGTAGAACAGTTGTGAGCAATGTTCCCTCTAAGACGTCCGGGTGTGCGGCCACTTACTTATGAATATTTGTCCGCACGCATGTTCCCAACCCCCGCACATAGAAAGAAATATGTGAAACTAGATTCTATGTTTGACTAAGATAATTATAGAATGAAGCTATTTATGTGAGAAACGTATATGGAAGTCTTTTTTATAGATGTCCCAGGGCTTATAACCTGTATGAGCTGGCTGGATTAAGTGATAACTCTACACAATGTAACGTTCACCAATTCCACCGTAAGAACATCCACACGTTATCAAATTTTTGAAAGTTGTATAGAGGGTTATTAAGAAAACATTAATAACCTCACAGGACTATATTTCTGTCTTGATTATGAGTCGAAATGTTCAAGCAGCCATGACCTAATATCAATAGTTAAGAAAATAAGCGACATCAAAGTTTGTATTTTCTTTTCAACATTTCTGACTTATTTTTTTGCAAAAGGTTGGATTATCATAACAGTAACTTATATATAATATGAAAAATTCATTACCTTTAATACAAGTCAAATAAAATGATAAAATCCTTCCAATTTAAATTGGAAAACACTCCAATTGGAATTTTTTAGAGTTTTTATTATTTTATTTTATTTTTATTGATACGAATGAATTTTTCATAATCGATATCAGTTACTTTAATGGTACTTCAACGTTTTGTAAAGAAATATTTTTTTAAAATCAGCCTTTGATATTGCATAACTCCATAAGTATTGATAATAGGTCATGGTTGCTTTAACATTTTCGACTCATAATTAAAGCAGGAATATAGTCCAGTGAGGTTATTAATATTTTCCAAATAACCCTGTATATGTTCCAATTTTAAAAATCTCTCGATATTTGAATGGACTATGCTATTGACATCTGCAGTATTTTCTTACGAACATACATAGATTTCGCAGCTGCATACCTACGTATACAAATATTATTACAGGGAACGTTGCTTGTGAGATGAGGAATCACCATGGAGCGACCATGTTTCATCCTTGGCTGTAGTGCTATTAAGATGAAGAGGTTAAAATATTGGGTAAACTGGCGGATTGCATTGAACGAGGTATAGAATTGTATTGAACGAGGTATAGGATTGTGTTGAACGAGGTATAGTATTGTGTTGAACGAGGTATAGAATTGTGTTGAACGATCGATCGGACGATGACGCAGTCGGATATTCGACTGTGTGTAATTGTGCAAATAATTATAGAACTGACACGATGAAGTGTCCACTACGAAGTGAACAGCTGAAAAACACACTCGATGACAATGACCAAACAACTCAGTTAGCGGCTCGACGGCGCCAACGATTGCTGGCGTGCCAGTGGCGTGTTTGGCAGAGTCAGGGGGGCAAGTGGCCTCAACCATTCCCAGCAATTGGTAAACGCGTTACGGTAAGTGCGACTATGGTTGATCGCCTCGACTTTGATGATCAAAATTACCAGACTTACCTATAGTATCAAACCTGAAATATTTTCTGTAGATGTCCACTATTGTAGGTAAGAAGGTTTAGATATTATGACATTTGAGTTCGGGGGATTTTCGCAGATAGCGAGTAATCCAGGTACAGAAAATGAGTAAGTCAAACGTAAAAATAATAAACCTAATTTTTTTGACATGTTTAACGGGACAGTATTGTACGCTCATATTTATCTTCCACCATGCATTATATATATTACACGCATTACATATTATTACTGTTTACTTTCACTTTTCCTCATTATAATTGAGTTTTATTTATGTTAAATTATTTTTATGTCAATGTTAAATTAAAAAAGTCTGTAAAATTATTATTGTTTTATCTGTGCCGACACAAGTAACTATTCTTTTCTTAGAATATATTTGTTTTCCTGTTGTATGACCAAATAAATAAATAAATTTCTCAAAAAAAGATTTGAAGTACAATTGCTTTCCCATATTTTATACAATCATAATCATCATGTTTTTATTTTCGTGTTTTCCTTCCATTTTTTTTATACATCTTGCACACATATTCTTCTTCATCGTGATTTAGCTAATGGTGGGTCTGCCGCCAGGCGAAATATGCAATGCGTGCAATGGATAATCTAGTATTACGTTAAAAAATATAATCAATTAGTGTATATTATAGATATCTCACAGAGACGAAACTGTATTAATTATGGGAAAGTAGGTATAGAAGTCATTTGGGTGTAACAGGACTTATGACCTGTCTTTTTATGGTTGGCTTAAGTGATCACTTTACACAATTGTAACATTCGCCATTTCCACCCATGATAGAATATACCATGCTGATTCATTTTT
>JADDOH010008599.1:0-28441 GCA_016648135.1 Agrypnia vestita | reverse complement strand
AATGGACCCTAAGTATGCAGAATGGATTAAAATGGACGGAAAGGCCGAATCGGAAATATTATTGGCGGTCAGTCCGAGTGAGTTAGCTGCATTGGATGGCTTAGAAACTTCTAAAGCTATATGGGACAAGCTAAAGTCTATGTATCAGTCGAGTGGACCCGCAAGGAAGGCCTCTTTGTTGAAAAAATTGGTTTTGACTCGTATGCAGGAAGAAAGTGACCTACGTAAACACATAGCGGATTTCTTTGATGTTGTCAAAAAACTTAAAGAAATCGGATTGATCGTTATTGATGAACTTTTAGCCATATTATTGCTGTATAGTTTGCCGGATTCTTTCGACATGTTCAGAACGGCAATCGAATCTCGTGATGATTTGCCATCAACGGAAACGCTGAAGATCAAAATTATCGAAGATTTTGAGGGTCATCAATCTAAAATTGTTGACCAAGGGGCTATGTTTGTCAAACGTTTCAATAAAAATGCCTTTCAGAAGAAGAATCATGACCACCGCGATAATAAGAATTACATTGAGTGTTACCGGTGTCGTCGTCGTGGGCATTTAGCAAAAGAGTGTAAGGTCAAAAATATCAGTGACAATAAGTATAAACAGAGTGCGCAATAGTTAGAATGCAATAGCAATAATGAGCGGAAGAGAACAATGTTATTAAGCACCACCGAAGAGGTGATGTTGGGTGAGCAAATTAATCCTATTTGGTGTATTGACAGCGGGTGCACTAGTCATATGTGCAACCAAAAGCAAGTGATTAAGAATTTCACACAGATAAACTCTGAGCTTAATTTAGCAACTAATAGTGAAAAAACACAAATTACGGGTACGGGTAAAGTCAGCATTTCAGTGGACACGGGCAGTGAAGAACGCCAAATAGATATAGAAAAAGTGTTCTATGTATCGGATCTACGTACTAATCTATTATCAGTGTCAAAAATGACGGATTATGGGTTTGAAGTTCGATTCAGAAAAAATGACGCAATCGTGATTGATAAAAATGACAAAATTCACATGCGTGCTGACCGTGTTGGTAATTTTTATAATGTTCGGATGAGCTAAAATGCTGTCAATATAGCTGCGACCCCAGAGACACTTATAGATATGTGGCACCAGCGTCTCGGACATCTTAATGAGCGTGATTTGAAAGCCGTGGCAAAGAGTGGCATAGTACATGGGCTAAACATCAAAGACAGTGAAAAATTGTCTCAGTGTGAGATTTGTATAAGAGAGAAGCAGACATGCACGCCTTTTTCTAAAGGATGTGAAGATCGCACAAGCGAGTTACTAGAAATAGTGCATTCAGACGTGTGTGGTCCGATGAGACATGAGTCTTATGGCGGTAAGAAGTACTTTGTTACTTTTATCGATGACAAGTCTAGATGGTGCGAAGTCTACTTTATAGCTAACAAAAGCGACGTGTTAAGCGCGTTCAAATCGTACAAGGCTTTTGCAGAGAATTTGACAGGGAAGAAAATAAAATATCTTCAGTCAGATAATGGGCGAGAATACGTCAACAATACATTCGACGAGTACTTGAAAAAAGAAGGAATTAGAAGGAGATTAACAGCGCCTTATACGCCTCAACAAAATGGGATTTCAGAGAGGAAAAACCGTACTCTGGTCGAGATGGCGCGCTGTATGATGCGACAAGCAGGAAGCCCTCCTTCTTTTTGGGCGGAAGCAGTGAGTACTGCTAATTATGTGAGAAATAGGTGCCCAACTACAGCTTTAGTGGCAACATACCATATACACTATGGAATGGGAAGAAGCCTACAGTAATCTACATGCACGTGTTTGGATCTAAAGCATATTATAAAGATAAAGGACCTCAAAAAGGCAAGTTTGATTCAAGGTCACAATTAGGAGTTTTTGTGGGCTATGATACTCAATCGGCTGAACTGAATATTACCAACAGCATTTTTGGGATTTTTTTTTTGTAACACGTAAAGTCGAGTGTTCCGATTTCAAAAATGATATTTATATGCGGCGCAAAAGTTTATTTAAAAAGTTATCACAGTTCAAAGTTTCATAACAGTTAAAATTTTCGTTCACACAAATCGTTACAAATCTGACAGTTGCATGTTTTGTAACACGTAAAATCGAGTGTTCTGATTTCAAAAATGATATTTATATGCGGCGCAAAAGATTATTAAAAAATTATCACAGTTAAAAGTTTCATAATTTCGTTCACACACATCGTTACAAATCTGACAGTTGCATGTTTTGTCTATGACATGAATGACGCCTTGCCGTAGACAGCAGATAAATATTGATTGAATTGTTGACTTTAACTATGGATTCACCTTGTGTGGTGAAGTAAGTACTAAAAGGCAAGAAAACATTATGCTGCATTACACATACGGTTTTGATTGAACAAGTAATTATATTAAACAAGTTTTTCACGAAATATTCAATAAATACTTTATTCAGTCAACTACAGAATAAGTCATAAGTACCATCTCCCCGGGAATTTGGCTCGTTACATGTTTATAAAAAGGTGTAAAGAGTTGTACGTGGATCGAGCCGATGAATCCTACGATTAGCCGCCAAATTGTATAACCCCCTTTTTTAGGTTAGGTTAGGTTAGGTTTGGTTAGGTTAGGTTAGGTTAGGTTAGGTTTGGTTTGGCTAGGTTAGGTTAGGTTTGGTTAGGTTAGGTTAGGTTAGGTTAGGTTAGGTTAGGTTAGGTTTGGTTAGGTTAGGTTAGGTTAGGTTAGGTGAGGTTAGGTTTGGTTAGGTTAGGTTTGGTTAGGTTAGGTTAGGTTAGGTTAGGTTAGGTTAGGTTAGGTTAGGTCAGGTCAGGTTAGGTTAGGTTAGGTTAGGTTTGGTTAGGTTTGGTTAGGTTAGGTTAGGTTAGGTTTGGTTAGGTTAGATTTGGTTAGGTTAGGTTAGGTTAGGTTTGATTAGGTTAGGTTAGGTTAGGTTAGGTTTGGTCAGGTTAGGTTAGGTTAGGTTAGGTTAGGTTAGGTTTGGTTAGGTTAGGTTAGGTTAGGTTTGGTTAGGTTAGGTTAGGTTTGGTTTAATTTTATCACATATTTCTTTTTAGGTTAGCTTCAATATTTCTCCTCATTTATATAATAAATGAGGAGCAATGATTGATTTACAAATCATTGTCAATCAATAAAAGAATACAAATGGTTTATTTACTATCAATTATCGATATGTTCTATTTAATTTTATTCTGTAGTTGACTGCATAAAGTATTTATTAAATATTTCCGTATATTCAGACCGTGTTTTACACGAAATATTTTAATAATACTTTATGCAATCAACTACAGAACAAAAGTAAATTCGAGTGTTTTATTTCAAAAATGATATTTACGTTTGTAACGCCAACATAAAATTACTCTGCGATGATCAGCTACCTGTGCTTGACAGTTGCAAAGAGCGCTCAGAGATGGCGCCGGTTTCGCTCGCAACTAGCACACGAACGGTGGCTGTCAAATCGGTACCCCAAGAATTCCGCCCAGCGCTACTAAGAGATGGCGCCACTTTTGTTAGCAAAATATCCATGGAACATGAATATAATTATTTATATAGTGCAGAATGCAAATTCCTTGCATGTTCTTCGCTACCGCTAGACATCGCATTAAGTTCATAAACGAACTTAAGTACGAGCCTTTGGCCTTCATCAGCTGGCTTATTCAAAGTGATTAGCAGAAGATCTGGTCTGGATACCCACCGGAGGACTCTGTAATCACACCAGGGTTGGTCACAGAACCACCAGGCGCTCACCCAGCTCACCTTCGAGGATTGCTCGGTATTTGTACCCGCACCCCCTGAGGAAAAAAATACTGAATAGGACGCCGCTAGTACGCCGCGTTATACGTTTTAATTTAATGTTACAATTTTCGTAATTTTAGCCATATATATCTCAGTTTCATGTTTTATCTATGACATAATATTTTGTCTATGCACGTGAAAGTGAAAGCGCAGGTATCTTCAGTTCAGTGAAAATTTTGGTGCGTTACGGAAATCGGTGTGGTGGTTTTATGGACGTCGTTTGCGCTCGCCCATTAATTTTAATAATTGTCTGTTTTTACTGGGTAAAGAAAGCTTTATAATGGAAATTACGTTAGTTGAGCTGACTAGGTTGTGTGATAAAAAGGAACTTATG
The DNA here is from genome assembly GCA_016648135.1 of Agrypnia vestita. Classification (NCBI taxonomy): domain Eukaryota; kingdom Metazoa; phylum Arthropoda; class Insecta; order Trichoptera; family Phryganeidae; genus Agrypnia; species Agrypnia vestita. Next base: position 24,312 of record JADDOH010008599.1, on the reverse strand, counting down.
GTAGAACAGTTACAAACATGGAATTTAATTCCAAGAGAAGGTGAATATATGTGTAAAAAGTGCGGAAGTGCTTTGAAACTATGTAAAAGTTCTTGTGATTTAGATGGATACCGGTGGTACTGTACAGAGAGAGTGAAAAATTCAAAAAAAAAAAAACAAAATTGTGGTATGTAAAGAATACGTTTTTTGCGCGGTCAAAGTTGACAATTTTCCAAATTTTGGGTATCTCGTACTTGTGGATCATGAAGCTTCCTTTATTTCATATGATGAGCGAGTTAAAAATATCTTCCCATACGGCCGTCGATTGGGCCTCCTTTTGCCGAGAAGTACTTTTAGACGCTTTTATTGTGAATAAAAATAAAATTGGTGGAGTAGGAAAAACTGTAGAAATAGACGAATCGAAATTTGGAAAACGGAAGTACAATCGTGGAAAACGTGTCGAAGGTCAATGGGTGTTTGGTGGCTATGAGCGTGGAAGCGGGAATGTTTTTATGGTTTGCGTCGATGTCAGCTTCCGGCCGACGTAAGTATCATCTCCCCGGAAATTTGGCTCGTTATATGTTTTTTAAAAGGTGTAAAGAGTTGAATTTGAATCGAGGCGATGGATTCTTTCGATTAGCCGCCATATTGTATAATCCGCTTTCGCCTAGACTTTCAGATAATGATGGTTAGGTAAGTTAGGATAATTAATTTTATTGAAATTTTAGGTTTAGTTTTTCTAATTCTATTACAAATATATTTTTTAGGTTAACTTTGTTTTTTTTTTAAATTTTATTACAAATATATTTTTAGGTTAAGTTTGGTTTTTCTAATTCTATTACTAATATATTTTTTAGGTTAACTTTGTTATTTTTTTTAAATTTTAGTACAAATTTAAAAAAAGATTAAGTTTGGTTTTTCTAATTCTATTACAAATATACTTTTTAGGTTAACTTTGTTATTTTTTTTAAATTTTAGTACAAATTTAAAAAAAGATTAAGTTTGGTTCTTCTAATTTTATTACAAATATATTTTTAGGTTAAGTTTGGTTCTTTTAATTTCATTACAAATTTAAGGTAACCTAAAAATTTATTTTTAGGTTAGCTTCAATATTTAAAATGAGGAGCAATAATTGATTTCCAAATTATTGCCAATTGTTATTTTTACTCAGACGGTAAAATGTTTACAGCCACTGACACACGTGCAAACCGAGCATGCGTCGGCCGGCCGCAATCTCCCGATCACATGACCAGTGCATGCTTGGACTTTGTATGATGTAGGTGTGTAGAAGCCCGGCGTAATATTATTCGCTTTATTTTTACAAAAAAACTTATATTTTCTACCACAAAGCTTACGGTATATCACGCCATTTCATTAAATCATAGATATGAACCAACTCCCGTGAAAAACGGCTAAAAACCGAAATTTGGTACTGGGTCTGAAATGACCCACAACGCTGGCTGTGTTTTGTTTTGACCCATCGGGTTATATGGGTTAACTTCGGAGATTCTGCAGAGATTTCACGGCGTCCGGTACCTATCAATGTTGGATCTGAATAACTCCCTACTACCAGATTCCTTTAACATGTGACAGCCGGAAGTATACGGGCTTCCTGTTCGATGGGAAATCTTACGTGTATGAAGTCTTGCCGCAGGGGCTTAAGACGTCGGTGGGCAGTTTTCGTCGCACGATGGACATAATCTTCGGACCGGAAGTGCGAGACTTCTGCATTAATTACCTGGACGATTTAGCCATCTTTACCTGTGGGGATTTGAACTCGCACCTAAGGCACATCGACCGAGTACTGACAGGACTCAGGGAAACGGGAGTGACCTGTGGAAAAATGTCAATTCCTGCACACGGAGGTGAGGATGCTGGGGCACATCGTGACACCCGAAGGAATACGGATGGATCCCGACAAAGTAAAAGCTATCCGGAATTACCCGATACCAAGGACAATCAGACAATTGAGGGCCATCTTGGGTCTGGTTAACTTCTATCGGCGTTTCGTTACGCGCTACGGAGAAGCGACGGTCCCGCTGTGCGAGTTATTAAAGAAGAGCAAGAAATGGGCGTGGACCCGGACAGAACATGAGGCGTTTGACAACGTCAAGTCTCTGTTTTTAAAGTCTGTCCTGCACCACCATGACCATGACCCTGACAAGACATATTACCTGCAAACCGATAGCTCGGGTTATGCGATAGGAGGTGTGTTATACCAGCTCGACGAGGACGGTGAGCAACATGTAATAGGCTTCATTAGTAAAAAAAACTCTCGGGAGCGGAGTTAAATTGGACGGTGTCAGAGCAGGAGTTATGGATCATCGTCTACGGCCTTCAAAAGTTTGAGACCTACCTTAGGGGTCGTGATTTGGACGGACCACCAAACGCTGACCTTCCTGAAGGGACATTGTGCGGCATTTTGACTCACAGCGGGTCGAGCTGATGCAGGAAATGTTCCGAACATCGTCTGCATCGGGAGTCGAGCATCAGTGCGGGACTATCTCTGGACCCAGGAGAACAGTCCAGTTCCAGATGCGGATTGTCTAGCCGCCTCGACATGAGGCAGCGTGACCTGAGTAGACACGTCGCCGATGACCAGCGATCAATTTGGTATCATTCTATTTTAATAATCTTCATGTTCCTATGACTCTGGACGTGCGAGACGTCGCGGCTTGACGTTGCAGAGTCATGAAGCCCAGAGATACGCAAACTTTAAAGACATCACTGTTCAGGCATCGGAAGAAATCACATTGCATCTTGCCGATGTGACATTTTTATTCAGTGTTCGTGCTAGATTAAGTTCTTTATTTTTCTAGATTAATTTCTGTAATGACCTCCGCTGAATAATTCCATGTGCGAGGCGTGACACCGCATTGAGCCGAGCCCAGATTAGAGGTTAATTTAGTGATATTTGAAGGCGCCCGCGTCCGCATGGAATGGTTCAGGGAAGATCTCCATTCTAGTCTAAGTCAATTTAAATCGTGGTAGTATCAGCAGTTAGATTATTACATAAACCAATGTCAACTTGAACAAATTATGAAATAAAACAATGAACTTTGATTTTTTCCACTTATATTTGAGCACTTGTTTCACTACATGTTTCGGAAACGTCCGTTTCCTTCATCAGGTGAATTAAGACTGAGGTATGTGGCAGTGGCTGTCTGGTGTGTGGGTTGTGGATTCGGTAGAAGTGGAGGGGGTATCTAGGTGGTGGGAAATCGGGAACATTGTAAGAAGGGGTGATGTGAAGGGTTGTATTTGATTATTGATTAGATTGTTTGTTGTGTTTCGGTTTTTAAAACCTAATACCCCCTCCACTTCTAACGAATCCACAACCCACACACCAGGCAGTCACTCCCACATACCTCAATATTAATTCACCTGATGAAGGAAACGGACGTTACCGAAACACGTAGTGAAACAAGTGCTCAAATATAAAATAGGGAAAAAAACAAAGTTCATTGTTTTATTTCATAATTTGTCCATAATGGATTTCCACAAAGTTAACGCCGAAACATTCAATTACCTATCAATGTCAACTTCTATAACACTTGTATTTCTCCATGCAATGCCCCATGTTTCATTATTATGTTGCATTTTTAGCATCTATTGTTGGCGAGTGTGACATGGTGCGTCCCGGAGACCCTGCTGAGAGACCCGGAGAATAGATTTAACGAGAAAGGTTTGTCCCATTCATCTCCGACTGGACTAGCTGGTGATTACGAAGGGGTCAGATCATGAGGATCTGAACTTCACGTCATAGTGAACAACCGACCAAAATACATATAAGCGAATAAACAGGGAATTGTTCACAAGAAAAACGTCCAAAATACACACAAACACAGGCTCGCTGCATAGGCTTCTAATTACATCAGATCCACTAATTGCAAGTTTACGTGCACCTCCAAAGACGAATCGTGAAAAAATCACATCAGAAGTATACAGCTTATTCACATCGCCGAATGATGAATTGTAGCGACTTTAAATTCGAGTCAGAGTTGGAATAATTTTAAATTAAATTATATCATAGTATTTGTGAAAAGTTTAAATAAAAATTTGTGTTTTAGACTGGAAATTTAATTTCAATGTTAAGCAAATTCCTTTTTTCACCCTGTACATTCCATAAGCTGCCAATAAATGCATAAAAAAGCATGTATTTGCTTATATAGTGGATGGATCTTTAAGATATTTATCCCAACACTTAGATGATAATACAAACAATAGACGATAATAAAAATAAAAAATAAACCGGACGTTGGTTTACGTCAGTGTTGTTTCTATGAGTTTCTACTTGAGAGAGAAAGAGAGGTAAATAGTCATCCATCAAATGTCAAATTTGAATACAAGCGCGACGAAGCCATGACAATATTAGCTATAGATAATATTGCATCTGGACGCTGCGGACGAAGAAATTAATACGGTAGCATGAAAATTAATACATTAGTTAGTATTTTTTTCCTTTAAACTTTTAATGCAGTATTCTTATTTTATAATTTAATTTCAGTTTTTCAAAACTCGAGAATTATTAGACGTCATCTGCGAGACTTCAGCAATCCGTTTGAAGCACTGTAGGATCATTTTGTCCAGCATTCGTAGATCCCGCGGGGTATAACCGATACTTCTGAGAATGAGTGTCCTGATTCTAAAATAAAACGGAATCGATTCTCAATTAAGAATTTAACTAGTCATTCCTCTAAACTTTCCGTAATTTCATAACATATTTTGACATATCCATTATATCGCCCACCATTTACTATCTATTGACGCTTTGTTTTTTTTTTTAATAACAAGAATGTAATATCGCGTCAGAATTATTATATTTAGATACTAAACTGATAAAATGAATTTCAGGTGCTGACAGCATTACATTTTTTTTCACACGGGTCATATCAAGGTTTAATCGGACGAAACCATCAACATTGTATGTCACAACCGTCTGTTAGTTAGGTACCTGGCGGAAGTCAGTAAGGCAATTTATCAACACTTGCTTGCAGAGTGGATTGTTTTTCCAACAAGGCAGACATTTCTGCAGAACAGTTGCGGTAAGCAAGCTATTTCTACATATTTAGTTCCTAACTAATGACATTTAATGATTTTTTTTATGTTTTCAATTAATTATTTAGAATTGATAAACGTGCTAAGAAATATATTTATAATTTTGATTGCAGATTTAACGAAGCATTCAACTTTCCTGGTGTAATTGGATGTGTTGACGGAACACACATCACACTCATAAAACCTTCCTACGACAACAATGCACGAGGTTACTATAATAGAAAAGGCTATTATAGCATTAACACCCAAATTGTAAATGTATTTTGAAGATTATGGATACTGATATCATAAAATTTTTGATTTTACTTTAATTCATATTTTGTTCTAGGTATGTGGAGCGAATATGATTTTTTTTGTTTCAGATGACCACAAGGGCCGGAACCATGTCCGCCAGGACATCCCTTTTTTTTGGACCCCCAACTTTACCAGGCGATAACTTTTCGAGTTTTTAATTTTTTATTATATTTTATTTTTGGTGTATTCTTAAAATATAAATAAACGAATCTCAATAAAAATGTATACCAATAATATTCTTTGCTTCTTTTTTACAAAACTTTAAAAAACGCCCGAAATTCGTGCCTCTAGACTATAATACCCCCTTAATTGGAAACAGAACAATTTAGTGTGAAAATATTTAAATTATTCAATTTCAATTTTCAGGTAAATCATTGCAAATTTTTATTTTTTTAATTTATTTATTTCTATTTAATTTTAAGTATCAAATTTTGTTTGGACTGTGCCTGTCTCACTAGAAATATCTGTGTTGAGACAGGCACGCCGCAAATTACGCCGAAAATTTTCTGTCCTATGAAGGTCCAGTTACCAACTCCAAAAGCTTACCAATTCAAGGCCGGTAAGTGCGGAATTACGTTGTACAGAGATAATGTAACTAAATTATGCTTTCTGCACCTTTTTACATTTAAAAATTATTTTATTATTACTATGGTGGTTTCTATTTCTATGGTGAAAAACAAGGTATGTACGGAATGGGTTTCATAATAATCAGTTTCCTCGGAATATCAGACAAAATTGCAATCCTTAATATACACTTGCCTGAATGTAAACAACCATCAACGATTATCCAAGTCCATGCACCCTAAACAAGAAACGAAGACAACGAAAGATAAATTCTACAAAGATCTGACAGAATAAAAGCATAATTCTGATGGGAGACCTTAATGCCAAGGTAGACAGTAAATCAAATAATTTTTTGGACCTTCATCATTATTGCAGTGGACCGTTCATGTCTATAAAGGATTATAGAAAAATATTCCCTACTTCTAAACACGACAAATATTTTTTCTTTTATAGGAGCGTTTATGTCCATCATGAATATTGAATTTTTCTAAAATTAATTATGTATGCAAATGAGTATCTGTTAATATACTTATACAGGATGCTTTATTAAAAAATAGCACACCAGAGTGGTCTCTGCATTTACTTCAACATGTATTGGTCAACGCAGAAAATGCAGGAAAATGGAATGAATTTACAGATGAAATACTGAAATTCATATACAAAATACTTTCCACGTTGAGGATGTGGAAAGCCGCTTGAATATTACGAAAGAGCTCAAAAATTTAACGAGTAGCCTCAAAGATGTTACAAATATAATAAAAGAAGTTGTAAGCCAGCAGAGAGTTTGCAAGAGATGCATAATTTCTCGAATGTGTTGAAAGAATCGTAAACATGGTAAAAGAAAATAAAAAACCAAGATGGATAAAAATCGATCAAAACTTTAACAATATTAAATAGAATATTTTTTTAAAAAACAATTAAGCAAAACTATACTTTTAACAGTATAAACGGCCCTTTGTTCAGTTCCAGCCCCGGCCGAGAAAACAACTTGCGCTGCCCGGGCTCCTCGGCGGGCCCCTTCAGCGGCGGGCGCTCCAGCCGCCGCCATATGTTTTTCGAAAAGCAGCGTCGCTTGAGAAGAGAGTGGCCTGAAGCGCCTTGGACCACCCAGGCGATGGCCGCTTCACCACGGCAGGCTCCCGAGGGAGGCCTGACGCCTTCCTGCAGCTCGGCCCCAGCGGTGACCGGGGGAGACTGATGCCACGTGCGAAATGATTAACGGAAGACCAATTTCCAAGATTAAACCGCTCGATGTGAATCTTGCATTGCGGGTAAACAATATTTTCTTTACATATCTAACCTTATATCTAACCTGTCTACCGTCGTGAACCTGGCGACGTCTTGGTCGCGGCGTCGCAGTGGCGCGGGCGTGCTATCAGTTTAAGGTTATGCCTTTTGGAATTCGCGGAGCACCCGGATTTTTCCAACGTTTGATGAGTCAGGAAGTTCTAGCGGGCTTCCTGAGAGAATTCACTTTGGTTTACCTCGATGACGTCATCGTATACTCATCGACGTGGGAAGAACATATTCGCCATTTACGATTAGTATTTGAGCGATTACAACAGTACGGTCTTCGTTGTTCGGCCAAGAAGTGCAACTTAGCAGCCGACACAATAAATCATCTCGGGCATAGGGTGACACTGATAGGCAATACTCCGCAGACTATTCATGAGGAAGCAATAGCGGCCACCACACCGCCGCGTACGAGAAGGGAACTGCGGAAATTTCTCGGATTAGTAAATTGGTTGCGAGAACACGTAGAAAAATTCGCCGATCTCGCGGCCCCGATGACAGATTTACTAAGTCCGAAAGTGCGATTCAAGTGGAACGCGGAAGCACAGGAATCGATGGACCGCGTGAAACAGGCAATGGCCAGGCCACTGTCTTTAACACGCCCTGACTACTCGAGATTATTCGTCCTTCAAACAGACGCGAGCCAACGCGGCGTAGCTGCGGTCTTGTTCCAACCTCGCATCGACGGAGACCGTGACGTAATATCTTTCTCCAGTGCCCGGTTTGGCCATACGGAGCAGCGGTGGCACTCCAACGAACAAGAGGCTTACGCCGCCGTATGGGCGATAGAGATATCGTCCATACCCAGAAGGAAGACATTTCACGCTCAATACGGATAACCGCGCCCTCACTTGGTTGAAAAGTGCCCAAGATCAGCGAGCCAAATTGACCAGATGGGCGCTTTGCTTACAGGAGTTCGATTTTAAAATCGAGCATTGTCCTGGTAAGGAGAATGAATTACCCAACGCCTTGTCCCGAAATCCGAGTGGTGAATTAGTTAACGCCGAGACCGAGGATTTCAATCGAACGATGTACCCGGCGTTGACCGTGAACGCGCCGGGACCGGCGCAGGTAATGCACCTAGAGGCCGAGAATGGACCGGACGAGGCTGGAGAAGTTCGGGGTGATGAGGAAGCGGGACCGAGTCCCGCCCTGGCTGATGAAGTACGGCTCCAGCAACATAGGGATCCGGTAACGCGACGGCAGGTGAAGCGCTTGAGGCAACTGGTCGCGCGGTCTGAGCCGCCCGCGAGTAAGGCTGACCGGAAGTTTATTAAGGACTTCGCTCTAGAAGGGACGTGCCTATGGAGGGTGACGAGGGATCAGGAAAGGCAGTTATACGTCCCACGGCGCCTAACGACACGCGTGATGGCAACGTACCATGAAGATAAAACGGCCGGCCACCCCGGAGTTTGCGAGACACTGAGGGCGGTCCAGCGACATTATTTCTGGCCAAGAATGCACGCGGATGTCAAGAGACACGTGAGGGCCTGCATGGTATGCGCGAAGATACGTGCCCACCGGAGCGTCAGGGCGGCACCAGTGCACGACGGCCCTTCGAGATTGTCGCCGTGGATTTAATGAGGCCGTATCCACGAACAGCCCGAGGGCGGCGCTTCATAGTAGTAGTGACTGATTTGTTCACCAGGTGAGTGGAGGCGTTCGCTGTGAGCTCTGGGAAGGCTCCGCAAATTGTGGATTTGCTGGAAACAGAAGTGTTCAAAAAATACGGTTTCCCAAAAGCTATAATTACGGACAACAGCCGGCAGTTCATTCATCGGTCATGGGTCGCCGCCCTAGAGCAGTGGCAGTGTCTGCACTGGACGACCGCGACCTATCATCCCAGAGCGAATATAACGGAACGCCGGAATCAGGAGATCAAACGGGGGCTGCGCGCTTATCTACAGGGCCAAGCACATAAGAAATGGGATGAACACTTGCCCAGCATTCTCGGGGCTCTACGAGGGCGGAGGAATGCCGCTACCGGGTTGACGCCCAGCCAAGCTTTGCTGGGCTATTATCTCGCACGCCCAGGGGAATGGATGGTGAACGCGCCAGATGAATTTATCCTACCAGAAGCTGAGGTGTGGGACCGGTCGTCCACAGACGAGGCCATACGGGAATCCCAAGAGCGTTATCGGGCCGGATATGCACCGCCAGGACCGGAAGTGCCCCGTTATGCACCCGGACAGAACGTCTTGATAAGGGAGCACCCCCAGTCAAATGCAGCAGCAGGAATTCATGCTAGCTTCGAAGCAAAGTACAGTGGGCCATATCAAGTATTGATGGCTATTGGAAAGGGCAAGACGTTCTGGGTCAATCGCCGTGGGAGGCCGATTAAAGTGCACGCCGATCAAATCCGACCTGCACCCGCGAACATTAATCAGGAAGCTGAAACGGCCGCCGTGTCGGTATTGTAAATATATAATTAACAAGTAGGTATATAGTTGAATTAGGCAAGTAAAATAAAAATTTTAAGAATTTGTGCAGATTCTAGTACGCTAGATAATTTTATTCAAAATGATCAAATAAGTTTTAGATAATTTTTGTGAATTAAGGTACGTCTAATTTAGCTATGTTCCGTGCGCTAAAGGTAATTTTTTTTGTGAGACGTTTGGGTTTTGTGGATTCGAGTGATGGTTAGATTATCGAGGTAACTCGGAAGTCGAGTTGAAACACTGGAAAGCGCGGGTTAATTTGGAGATTAACGTAAGTACATTAGTTAGTTAGTTAGTTAGTTAGTTATAAAATTAGTAATAGTGCTTTAGAACGTAAGGTTTAACTGTTTTTTTTTTTTGTAATAAATGTATATAATAGTGCCAGAGTGTTTGAAATTCCCGCTCCACCTTCCTTGGCAAGGCATCTTATTGATAGACAAAGACAGATTAATTTAACCGCCCTATCATTCTGATCGAGTCCACGAGTACCTAACCCTGAATCCCATGTCAAGCTGAATAGCCGGTGAGGGAGGTATTGTATATCTGACTTCTGGTGCGACTCATAGTAATCCTCTTTAATGCGCCAGAAGCCAGATTCCTTCTCTATCGCAAGATAAACTCTCAGCATTCTTAAAATATAAATAAACGAATCTTAATAAAAATGTACACCAAAAATATTCTTTGCTTCTTTTTTATAAAGCTCTAAAAAACGCCCGAAATTCGAACCTCTAGACTAGAATTCCACCCTTAAATTAAAACAGAACAATTTAGTGTAAAAATATTTAAATTATTCAATTTCAATTTTCAGGTAACATGGCAAATTAAGCCGAAAATTTTCTGTCCTACGAAGGTCCAGTTACCAACTCCAAAAGCTTACCAATTCAAGGTCGGTAAGTGCGGAATTACGTTGCACAGAGATAATGTAAGTAAATTATGCTTTCTGCACCTTTTTACATTTATAAATTATTTTATTATTACTATGGTGGTTTCTATTTTTATGGTGAAAAACAAGGTATGTACGGAATGGGTTTCTTAATAAAAAATACCTGAAAGACAAAATAATCAGTTTCCTCAGAATATCAGACAAAATTGCAATCCTTAATATTCAGTTGCCTGAATGTAAACAACCATCAACGATTATCCATGTCCACGCACCCCATGAACAAGAAACGAAGACAACGAAAGATAAATTCTACAAAGATCTGACAGAATCAATGCAAAAGGCGAAAAAAAGCATAATCCTGATGGGAGACCTTAATACCGAGGTAGACAGTAAATCAAATAAATATGAATTTGTCTCAGGAGATTACAGCAGTGGAGAAAGAAATGACAACGGAGAGCGGCTCATAGAATTTGCTATTGCAAATAATCTTAAGATAATGAATAGCTTCTTCAATAAGAGGAATGACAAGAAAGTGGACAAAACTAGGGGAGGCCTATGTCAGAGAGACAACCAGACCAACAAACTGTTTATTGAAATTTAAAAAAATTTACTGTATATATATATATATATATATATATGTGTGTGTGTATTATTTTATATTATTTATGTTAAAATTGTAAAAAAAATCAAGGATGTATGCCTGTCATATGGATCTGATAGCGACTTCAGGGAGCCCTTAAACTTAAAGAAATGATTTCGAGAATAAAGACCGATATTGGCACAAATACTCCCACGTGTCGAGTACCATATGCGTCCATTGCAGGAGGCTCAGAGTGCGTTAAGGTTATGGGAGAACGACGTATAGCTGGACCGCCACCACCCACCGTGATAATATATCCGAAAGAACTATATATACTATATATATTATATATATATATATATATATATATAAAGTGATAATATATCCGAAAAACAGCGGAAAAGCCCTAATAATGGAAACTTTGAAACCTGTAGAAGACGGTATTCAACCCGCAAAGGCAAGAAGGGTCCGTGGCGTAGGGGTACTCTTAGAGACTTCGAGCAAGGTAGGAATTAATAGCACATAATGTTTAATGTGTATATACAGTTCTACCAGCAGTCGGCACAGTGTGCTTGAAATGCTAGAGAGCTTATTGCATTTGTGCAACAGGAATCCGGTAAATAATACGCTATCAAAGATCGAACAACATGATTTAAAAAATTTACAACAATGGAACTCGCTTGAAGATCTCGTGAGATTCTTGAGAAAATTCCGTGAAGCGGTAGAAATGCTATCTTGACAAAAGACTGCCTCTCTAAACCTTGCTTTGGTTTTTCGAATAGAAATTAACGATTTACTTAACTCGGTATCTGATGAAGAAACACTTATTATGTTGACATTAAAAAATAAAATGTTATGCAAAATTGATAAAAGGTTCCCAATAACGGACAAAGTTGTAGCCGCGGCTTTATTAGACCAGAGGTTTGCGGTGTTAAGTGAACACGGAGCGTAAAAATACCATACGCGCTGCATTTCTGGCAGGCTACATTAAAAAACAAGTGAAAGCAACACATCTAGTAGCAAGAAGATTTGAAGATATGTCAGCGGCTACTTCTGACTCTGAACCTGTTGCAAGTATGTCTTCTGGACAAGCCTTGCTATCCAAACTTTCCAAGAAATATAGCAGCAACGTCACAGATTTAGACAACCGTGATCTTGAATGAAAGCACGGTTTTCTTTGCACCTAAAATGATGAACCTATGAGTTCAAGTGGACATTTCCAACAATCACACTGGTTGGTGGACGCTGGCGCAAGCCAACATATGTGCCGTGATCGTAACCCGTTTGCCAAATATTCACCATTGTCAAATAAATCCGTAATTGTCGGTAACGGCAGTGTTATTAGTGCGCGTGGTTGTGGACAGGTCTATGATGGGTGCAAATGGATAAACAGGACCATAGGCAATGTTTTGTACGCGCCAGAATTAAAAACAAACTTGTCCTCTGAGAATTGTGCGACGGATAGAGGTTATGTTATGACTATAAATGGTAATTCTACAAAGAAAACAAAGTGTGAATCGTAACGGAAATATGTACTACATGGACGTGCGTTACAAGTACGAATTAGCAAGCGAAATCCAGTCTAGGGAGTTTATCGGTGTCTGTGGTGTGAGCTACATGTGTATCACCTTTACCTGGTTAATTTTTGATTTTACCTTTGCGTAATTCACGGTAATCTCTCTGATCGTTTTGACTTTACAATTATTTACGTTTTTATCTTTCAATTTTAAAGGGCAGTTTTTTGTTTACCATAATATTTAGTGTAAATAATTCTCCTTTTCCTTAATCTAGCGTCTTTTTACTCCAAGTCCCAATTTTTTTTAATTTGGTCCCCGGTTTCTTTTCCGCGCACCATGGAGGAGATTCTCCTCCCAGTAAGGCTGCTGATTCGGATTCAGAAAGCTCTCTGTTAACCGTGCCTGACTCAGTAATTCCGCCTTCTCCGTCCGCTTTTATTACCGTTCGGAATAGGAAAAGACACATACAGAGGGCCGACAGCAACTCGGATAACGAACCCTCTTTGGCACCCTGAAAATCCCGTTAGAGGTAACAAGCCTGTCCCAAACATCCCTCATGCCCCGTCCTCGCCGCCTTTGGAAAACCCTCCAGCAAATTCTTCTATTCAAAACAATGTGTCCCGTAATTTTCACAATGAAAGTGATAAAAATCCTTTCACCGTTCATATTAGAACGGTAGGTATATATGATCGCCGAAAAAGAAAAAAAACAATGCCAAGTATTATAAATTAAGCAGACGATTTTGATAGATGTGCAGTAAGACGAATTGTTCATAACTTTTTTTCCAGGATGAAATTCCAACAATTGACAATATTTTAAAAGTAGTTAACGACGACGACAGTTTACCTAATTTTAGGAGAAGCACATTTTACAAATTTTTAAAATCTCTTAGCTTTAACTATGAAAAAAGATCTCGCAACAGTATGCTAAATGAGCGTTCTGATATAATAGTTTGGCGCCGAAAATATTTAAATGATAACCGTAAATATCGTTCGGAAGGCAGAAAAATTTATTATTGCGATGAAACTTGCGTGACGCATTAATAAAATCTTCAAAGGAAGCATTTTTGTCTGGCCTAACAAACGGGTTAAAAAATCCATCAGGTAAAGGGAAACGTTTCATCATAACCCACGTTGGCAACGAGGACGGTTTTGTACCAGCAATGTTGCTAATGTTCGAGGGACAAAAAGGTGATGGGGATTACCACCATGAAATGAATGCAGATGTTTTCGAGAAATGGTCCGAATATTGAAGATAAATCCGTCATTGTTTTAGGTAAAGCTCCTTATCATAGCCGGCAGTCAGAAGCACTCCCCCACATCTGCCTGAAGAAAAAACGATATTTTAGCTTGGCTTAGCTCTAAAAATATTGATCATAATCCGACTACTATGGTAAAGGCACAATTAATCAAAATTGCGCAGGAGGTGAAAAATCAATACAAATCATTTTTTGTCAATAATATTGCCACGAAACATAATAAAATTATACTGCGTCTTCCCCCTTACCATTGCGAACTCAACCCAATAGAACTCATATGGGCGCAAGTGAAATCGCACGTCGCTAAAAATAACATAACATATAATATTCGATATTCGTGACGTCATGTTGGCACAGAAATCGATTTAAATGAATATTGTTCTTTTTTTATGTGGCAACACTGATTGGTTCCTATCAAAAAATATTCTACCCTCAATTGTTTTCCAATTCCCTCTCGTTTCGACAAGGCTTGTGTTAAAGCTCCAATTTTTCGTCTCATTGTTTAATTGTACATTTTATAATTTTCGTTTAATTTCGTCTTCGCCGAACTTCGGGAGTAACGAACGTTGGTGGCCAGCCAAGTGAAACAGTTGTTTGGTGAAGTTGATGTACCGGAATATGGCGCGAACCAGGTTATTAATTTTGTCCTAGGGCAATACCGAGATCAAAGCGCCCATGCTTCGAAAATCACGCGCCATGTGGTCACAGCCAGAACGGCATGTTCGATCTTTTGTCCGAGGCCGAAATATGTGACCTATTGTTTAAAAAAATAACATTGTGACGGACGATCGCCCTTAGGATAGCCCACCATAAAAATAATAAGAAACAATGAAATTAGAAAGTTAGGGATGCCCCCCCCTACTACCGCCGACCACGCCTCAGGTCAGCGAAAGCGGATATAAGGCGGAACCGGCCGCCGAGACGGTAGTTGAGTAGTGGAGGAGTTGAGTAGTGGAGGAGTTGAGTAGTGGAGGAGTTGAGTAGTGGAGGAGTTGAGTAGTGGAGGAGTTGAGAAGTCGAAAGTGTGGAGAAGCTAGAGATTCTAGCGGTGCCCGTAACAACAGCATCGCCGATCACTCTAGTAACTCCTGGAGGAGCAAAAGTTCGAACGGTAACAACCGCCATTCGCTACCGAGTGCTGTGACGCACCGCCGCAACGCCTAAGTATCAGTGCCGCCGCGACGCCTCAGTGTACCACCGCGACGGAGAACCGACGCTCCGCCGACGACCGCACGAGTAAACTTGTAAAATTGTTTCGATTTTATTATTTTTATATCCCTTCACCCGCCTCGAGATATCAGTGTCCCAGTCAGTCACCTGACGTGTTGATTGTACCTAGGGGAGGGCGTAACCGCCGGCATACGTAGATCTGAGATCTCCCGGCCGGTTTATCACACAGGGATTTTTATATCACCTCAGACCCCACCCCCCTACTCCGGTACATCAAGTGGCGCTTCCAACGCGGGGCCCGTGCGTATAACGTACGCCGGGAAAAAGGTTTTCCGGCGGATTCCACCCTGAGATTTAGATTAAAGACACTGATATCAAGCGAGTGAAACGAGGGATAATAGAATCGAGCTAATCGGTTGGTACTTCAACCTTAAAGTATCTGGCGCCCACAGACCTAATCAATCGAGCCTAATAACTTACCCGGTCGGCATCATATGATAAACTTGTGTGCGACGAACCGTGCCTAACGAGTTTCAGTACAATTGTTAGAATAGGACGGATATTAAAACGGAAACGGTAGTGCGCCTAGAAATATGTTCTAACAAAAAACATCGGAAGTAAGAACCTAACCATGGGGTTTCGGAGAGAAATAAAATTGTGCGCGGAAAGGGAACATTTTTGCCAACCGCCACAAGTAGGAATATATTATGTAATTTTCCTTCAGGCGATTTTTTTCGCGATAAGGCTCGCAGCGCGAGTAGAACCGCGGATGTCGCGAAGCGCAGGCATTGTTGTACAGTCGGCGAATCTTTCCGCAGATTTGATATGTCCGGGGAGACAATCGGATACCAAGATATTATTTTACCGGGGAACCAAAATAAAGTAGAAAGAGTAGATTTAAATTAAAGTACGGACGATTTAAACAGCAATTCTTCTCCCGGAAACACTTTTAATTTTTTTTTTCTCGTTAATATAAGTTAGAATTGAGTGGAAATATTAGAAATTGGTTAACGCATAAGAATAAAATATATTCCGATAGATTAACAAAATGACAGCGGTGTGCCGACAGTCAAACCATTCTGGTTTCATCCCGGACAATGGGCGCCGGGAAAGGTTGTTTTATGATGCACTCGAGCTAGGAATAATAAATAGCGGGTCAATGGCCCCAGGCGCCGATAATCCCCATAACACCCCATTGTTACTCAATTAGGAGGGGACTACCGAGTACTACAAAAATGTTTATTTAGGTCAAGTTTACGGTCGCTGACGATAATGAGTTTAGTTGTAGGTCCTAATGTGCCCATTCATTGAGGACAACTTGTAATGTTTTACTGCCTCTGGGTGTACGTGAATAATAATTGTAGTCGTAGTAAGAAAGGGAGATTCAGAGTATTTTTCTCTCTCTCGTTGTCGTGCGCTTCAATATAGGGTAGGCGCCACTTTCTATTTTACCGTTTTTTTTTTTGTTCGTCGTTTAAGATTTACTATCGGGCCGAATGTAAATTGTCGTTATTATTTAGGGCAATGTCAGTTGTGTAATTAGTGCGGCACGTACACCGTTGATTATTTTGGCATATAATTTGCGGATAGACTGCCACGGGCGGCTGACTAAGGCACGAGTCACGCCGCAGAAAATCGGACGTTTTCCGTGACAGGTAGATCGTGTTTTTTTCGATGTTTTTGGGGCGGGCCCGTTTTATATGCAGAGGAGTAAAATTAGTAGCGCCCGACGGTTATTTAAGAGTAATTTTAGATTGATTCGCGTAGTGGATACGGTAAGTCGGAATGCTAGGGTAGGAAATATAGACAGGTAAATTTTCGCGGCGTTACAGATTTCGCGGAGTAAAATGTTTTTTTTTTACGTTCCGCAACATACGGTTTTATTTTGGTTTTGCGGGAATGTCAACCAGACACGCGCGCGGAGCGCCTAGTACTTAGTTGTAAAGTAGTTCCCTACGATATTGGCCTATTTGTAAATTTCGGATAGGCAGATACCATTATGTGGCTAAATTAGTTTTTTTTTGCGACGTTAGGGCAAGAGCGCCCCAAATATATCAATAGGAATGAAGTAGTGTTTTACCGACACAAGGGATACGGAAGTTATAATATAATGGAGATAGGTGTAATTTAGACTATAAACAATTAGTTACTAACATAATTTGGTGTAAGAATACTTTTTTTGACGTACGATCTACGATGTTTGTTTAATCGCCTTACGACGGGTAGCCGTGACAAATGTTATGAATAAGAAAATGTTCTAGAATTTAAAGCGGTTACTGGAGGAAAGAATGTGGAGTTAGAGATTAATAATTGTAGCGGTTTTTCGGGTGCGCGAGTATATATTCAATTTTCTTTGGAGCACGGCATCTGTCCGTTTATAGCAGGGGATAATTACTCGATTTAGGGATGTTTTTTTTTTTTTTTTGTCGTTCATTTTCACCATTACGACAGACGATAGAATGTACGATAGCAGGGCGGAATCGTAACGACGGTCCCATGCTAGGTGCCTACGTGCTACGCGCGCTAGATTCGTAGGCGGTGCTCCGCGGAATGCCGGCAAGGACGCCGGAGGAGTCGCGGGAAACCCGCGGCGAGCGAAACGTGGAAAATGCCGGTGACTTGGGAGGCGCGGATCGCCTCGAGCCGAAAGCCGCCGGGACGATACCGGCGAAGACAGAGTTATTTGGAAGAAGCCGGGCAGTTATTCGCGGGGAGTTTAATTGTTTAAGGTAAGACGCGTTGCTTACCTTAAAAGTGCTACGGGGATAAGGAACGGTAAGATTATTTAATAAGATTTCGAGCCGGCACTTTCGGGGATATGTACTAATTTTTTTGTTATCTGATAGCGATGAGTATAGCGTTAGATGCAATACTGAAAAATTATAATGACAAGCGTAAAATGGGTAGAATAATTTACGGAGCTTGGATACAGAGGCGGGCAGATTAGTAAATAATAAACTTGATGTCTCGAAGGAGGAGCGCGATACGGACCGGAAGTGGGTTAAGTACCAAGCGATGCGTAGTTCGGAATTCGCGATAAATAGGATACGAGGTGGCCGAGGCGACGATGTAGGGATTATTTGTTTTTTTAATTGTTTCATAATTCTCCTTGTTCAAAACCGGTCTCAGTGCGAGGCGCGTTAGTGCGGCGTGTGTTTTTTTTGTGTTGTGGCGCCGGAATATGCAGCGGGCGTAGAGCAGAGTCCAGCAAGGCCAGAGCAATGAATGCGGACACAGGGATGACGAAGTAAGACGAAGCGGGACGAGCATGAGACGACGGAGGACCCAGGCAGCGGTCACGAGCACGATTCCATCATCGGCAGGGCGCCGATATGGATGCACAAGGGGGAGACGACGAAGGAAACCGCTGGAGCACAAGGGCGTGTTAGGCGAGGAAGGACCCGAGTGGGGGGTCGCGGGCGCGGACCCCATCGTCGGCAGGGCGCCGACATGGACCCGCCGGAGTGAAGTGAGAACGAAGAGCGAGGAGGGCTGCATAGGAAAACGCACACATACACACACGCACGCACGCAAGTAATAACCGGAAGGAAGATGAATGACACCGGAAGTCAGAAGGCTGGAAGTTTTTTTTTCCGTTTTCCCTGTTCCCCAATAGTCTGATAGCCCCCCAGGTCAGGAGTCAGCCCGAGATTTTTTTTCGTTTATGTCGCCTTGGCTCTTCGCGCGGAACGATAGATTAGGTCGCTGGGCTAATGCTAAAGAGGGAGTGCTAGCGACCACCAAACGCACATCAGGTGGCCTAATAATAACCGGTTCGCGTCAACTCGGGGGGGTGCGTGTTGATGTACCGGAATATGACGCGAACCAGGTTATTAATTTTGTCCTAGGGCAATACCGAGATCAAAGCGCCCATGCTTCGAAAATCACGCGCCATGTGGTCACAGCCAGAACGGCATGTTCGATCTTTTGTCCGAGGCCGAAATATGTGACCTATTGTTTAAAAAAATAACATTGCGACGGACGATCGCCCTTAGGATAGCCCACCATAAAAATAATACGAAACAATGAAATTAGAAAGTTAGGGATGCTCCCCCTACTACCGCCGACCACGCCTCAGGTCAGCGAAAGCGGATATAAGGCGGAACCGGCCGCCGAGACGGTAGTTGAGTAGTGGAGGAGTTGAGAAGTCAAGAGTGTGGAGAAGCTAGAGATTCTAGCGGTGCCCGTAACAACAGCATCGCCGATCACTCTAGTAACTCCTGGAGGAGCAAAAGTTCGAACGGTAATAACCGCCATTCGCTACCGAGTGCTGTGACGCACCGCCGCAACGCCTAAGTATCAGTGCCGCCGCGACGCCTCAGTGTACCACCGCGACGGAGAACCGACGCTCCGCCGACGACCGCACAAGTACCCCGACGGCGCCAGAAGCCGTAGACGAAACCTGCATCCACAGAGGGGGACCAGTAGAAGCCGCCGCCGACCGAAGGAAGCGGCACGAAGAAGACATCCTTCACGTTCTCCGCAAACAGGTTTACCCCAGCTTAAAGACTTTTTCTCCCGCTCGCCTAGTTCTACCAAAAAGGGTTCTCGTCACCACCCGTTTTAGCTTTAAGATCAGACTCTGTATGTGCTTTGCTTTTTTTGTTGTTTACTATTTTGTTTCCCTCTCTAGATTAAGATTCATTTAAATTGTAAACTGACTACCACTTTGCCTCGTTTTATGTAGATCATTTGCTACTTTGCTCAATATAGAAACGTGTAAAATTGTTTCGATTTTATTATTTTCATATCCCTTCACCCGCCTCGAGATATCAGTGTCCCAGTCAGTCACCTGACGTGTTGATTGTACCTAGGGGAGGGCGTAACCGCCGGCATACGTATATCTGAGATCTCCCGGCCGGTTTATCACACAGGGATTTTTATATCACCTCAGACCCCACCCCCCTACTCCATCAAGTACTCGGTACATCAAGGTTATATCGCATCGAGGGACGCCAAAAACACAAAAAGGCGAGTCGAAACGTCCTTCATTTCCCATTCAAAATACAGTCCACTTTTTGCCATCTTTTCCCCGCGTATGCGGCGATTTTGTGTGCGTACATTTTGTTCCACCGAGCCGGACATATATCAGTGTTTTCATTTGGTCTTATGTTGTAATTTTTATGTCAATATTCGTTTTTCGCTTCGATTTTTGTGCCCACGTGTCGTGAAATATTTTCATTGTCAAACGTATGATGCGTCCGCGACCTGCATGTGACGTTCCGCATCGCGTCCTTTTTAAATTAGAATATAAGTTTTATTTTAAAATAGGTTTAGGTAATTTTAAATTTCGCGCGGCACCACGGGTTGCCACCCCGCACCGCCAGGGGTTGATAGGGTGCCATTGCGGGTGTGGGAGGCTACCCCTCTCCCCCGCATACACAGAGATTTGAAGCCGGCGGGCCAAGAACGCCCCCGGGGTCTCGTTCCGACCGCCACCGCCGCAACAGCTCGGGCTCCTCGCCCGCGGCCGCCCCTTCGGCGGCGGGCCCTGAGCCGCCGCCACGTGTGTTCAAGAACGCGGGGTGGCGCTGTCAACGTCGCTTGAGGAGAAGGCGGTCTGCAGCGCTCTGGACGTGCTTCTGCGGCCTGGACCACGTGCGAGACTCCGGCCAAATCCCCCGCCAAAATCTGGACCACGGGCGCTCCTCATGCGGCTGGCCACCCGCGGCATCCAGATGGCGGCAACGAGGGTCTCCGCTAGTGAACATGTGTTTTTTTTTGTGGACTAAAATGTGAAAGGACACGACGAACTTATGTGGGAGTAGGAACGGGTTGTGCTTAGGTTAAGATTAGCTATAAAGTTAGTAATAGTGTTCTAGAGTAAGATTTGACTGTTTTTTTTTTTGTAATAAATGTATATAATAGTGCTAGAGTGTTTGAAATTCCCGCTCCACCTTCCTTGACAAGGCAACTTATTGATAGACGGAGACGGATTAATTTAACCGCCTTATCAATTGGCTCCCAACGTGGTTAGCCCGTGCGTATAACGCACGCCGGAAAAGTGTTTTCTGGCGGATTCCACCCTTAGATTTGGATTAAAGACACTGATATCAAGCGAGTTAGTTAATTTTAATTGGCAATAAGATTTATTCACAAATGTTATATAAATAATAAATATTCTTGAACATTATACTACTGGAAGAGCACTGTCTGCTATAATACAGTAAATTACTAGTGTAGCAGGCAGGGCGTCAAATCAATTTAGTGTTTACTTGCTGCCAAGACACTCAACAACAATGAAAAAAGCTTCATTAAATTTTGTAAACACTGTAAACATTTGTAACATTGAACATTGAATAAACATTTGAATTTGAATTTGAATTTTGAGTGAAACGAGGGATAATAGAATCAAGCCAATCGGTTGGTACTTATACCTTAAAGTACCTGGCGCCCCGGGTTTTAGTATTAATTAATGTCATATCATAATAGCTTTTCCCCGATAAGTTTCTTATTGTAAGCTAGTAAGATAACAATAACAGGTAACAAACTTTATCGAGGGAGCGACACCTAGCGGCGAGGGAAGGGAAGCGCGGCGGACGGAACCGGGTGGTTTGGTTCGAAGGCCCGCTAAATCATAGCTTCCAGAAAGCCCGACTAGGCCGAAAGGTAGTGCGGCCAGCCGAACACAGAGGCCTCCGCATATATGGAAAGATACTAATCCGGTGTCGATTAAAATACTTAATAAAATGTTTCTGTTCTTAACGCCTAGTACCTAGTAATTGACAGATTTTTTATCGCGAACAAGAGGGTTATGTTTTTTTTTTTGGATTAGTAAATCGTCTTATTGATAAATTATGTATTTTTTTTCTCTTCCATCAGTAGGCAGTAGAATAGAATTATTAATAATTATTAGGATGCCGCAGACCTAACCGCGTCCAAGTAATGAACGCTTCAGTTTATTTTATTATATTTAACTACGGCTGTATAGGCTATTAATAAACGAACAAAAATAAAAATAAGATATAGCAACAAAAAAATATATAGACAGAATGACATCAGATTTCTGCTACGCATCTTTGGAGTTGTGACGGACGCCGTTTCGGCGCCGGCGGAAACAAATTGTAAGAATGTTGGTGTTGTCTTTATCCTGCGGTTGAGCTTAGTTTAATAATAAAGAAAGGAAAAAAGCCGACACCTTGCTCGCCCCGAGCGACTTTGACAGATCGCGAACACAAACACTGACGTGAGCATAGAGAAACTAAGACGTGATATAAGGCTGCCGAGACTTCGTCGCGTTCTGGCTTTGCGGGGTTAGTTGTCCAATTTCGCGTATACCGAAGGGACGTGTAAAGGGTCCCATACACGCGAGATGAGCAAGAGGGCCACAACCCGCGGCAACATGAACGGAGCGAACGCCGAGGGCGTCGACGCAGGTCTGCAAACAGACGAACGGCCCGAGCGCTTTGCAGACGCCGGCACCATGCAGCGGCAAACATGCGTGCCGAGGGTCCTGGAGGACCACTTCAGTGGGCTGGCCGAGGAGGACCCCGAGCCGTTTATAGGAGCGTGCGAGGCATTCTTCCAGGCGGTGGGCTGCGCGGCAGTCACCCAAGTGGAGAAGGCCGCCCAACGCCTGAGGGGCGAGGCTCGCCAGTGGTGGCGACCATACTCGGACGGACGCTGGACGTGGGCGGAGTTCAGCGCCCAACTACGCCAGCGCTACGGCATAAAGGCAGCCAGGTCCTCGCTGCTTGTCAGCCTGTACGGAGACCCGCAACGCGGAGACGAGAGCGGCGTCAGCTTCCTCCAGCGGAAGCAACTGGTGTACGAGAGGCTGCACGGAGCCGAACCAATGGACGGGGCGTGCCCCGACATCATCGCCCTGATGAGGCCAAGGTACCGAGACGTCCTCGAGGCGGGTCTAGTCTTCGGTACCTACACCTTCGAGACCCTGAAGGCGCGGGTCTCGTCTATGGACTTCCCGCGGGAGCCGCTGTTCGGGAGGCCTCTGGAGCGCCAGGAGCGCCAGGACCGGCGGGAGCGCCAGGAGCTCCCGGAAGGCCGCCAAGGGCGGGAACAGCACGAGCAGCCGGGGCACCAAGCACCACCAGCAGCGGTCCGCTACCAGCAGCCGCGGAAGCTGCAAGCACCGGAGCCACCAGGCAGGAGCAACTGGCGCCAGCCCCAGGTGGTGGCGCCCCCACCTAGGGAACTCCAACCGCGAGGGGGGCTCCCGAAATGCTATTACTGTCATGGGAGGCACTTCAACCGGGACTGCACGGAGAGAAATGCGTACCTCGCGCAGACGATGGGAAACGGGAATCGCCCGGGCGGGGACCCGACCGGACGCGGGCCCGCCCAGGGCCGCCGCCAATAACCGACGAGGGCGGGAGCAAGCTGGTCGACCGGGAGGTGGAACGAGCCACCGAGACCATGCGGGTTTCGGTGCCCGCCGCTACGGCGACCACGCAGGGGACGGTCGCATGCGCGGAGCGCGGCGACCATCACAACGAGCGGGCGGCAGAGTGGGCGGACTACGCAAAGCGGTCACTGCTGCCCATCGCCGGGACAACGACGCGAGTGGTGTTCGCCTGCGTCGTACTGCTGGTACTTGTGCTGCACGACGTTTGTAGGACAGTGGTAGAGACTTTTTTTCGTGTGGCGCAATGTATCGCGAACAGCGAACCGTGTTCCGAGAGGGACGGTTACAAACCGAGTGTGCTCGCGGGAAATACCACCGCGTGCGGGCCGGGGGCGGAATGTCACGCGACTCCCGGCCTGCGTTCCACGTTACCGCGAGTGAGGATGACGATATCGGGGCGGGAGTACGAGGCGCTGGTGGACTCTGCAGCCTCATACAACCTGGTGCGGGCGGGCCTGGTGCCCCACCAGCAGCTCCGGGATTGTCCCCTAGAGCGGATAAACCTGGCGGAATCCGGGGCGGCGATGAGGGTTCTGGCGGAGACCCGGCTGTCCTGGGCGATCGCTGGGAGCGAAGGCCAGGACAGGTTCCTGGTGGCGGATGGACTCCGCGAGAGCGTCATCCTGGGGAGCGAGTGGCTGAATGAGCAGCGGGCGGTGGTCGACTTCTACCGGGGGTGCCTGCACTTCGGGGTACACGAGAGGGCGACCGCCCACCTGCTGACAGCCGGACGGCGGGCTGAAGCGAAAGGGGCGAAACTGCCGACACTTCCGCCGCTGCCGGAGAGCGAGAGCCGAGAACTGGCAGGGCTGCTGGGGGAGTTCAGGGAACTGTTCACCCCGTACGCTGGACCGGCGCCCTTGCAGCCCCATGTCATCCGGCTCAGCGACGAGAGACCTATCCGGCTGGCGCC
>JADDOH010008598.1:0-92362 GCA_016648135.1 Agrypnia vestita | reverse complement strand
ATATATATATATATATATATATATATATATATTTGAATAAATCCTTAAAGACGCATACGTCTATATTGATATGCAAATTGTGTTATGCGTCATGATTTTTTCTTTTTAAAACAATTTTTAAACATTTATAGTGCATTCAGTTATTAAATCTCTATAACTGGATACTAACCTAATAACATAAACACTAATTTGTATGCTTTGACTGATGATGAAAGATGAACGCTGACACTTCGAAGCAAGCGTTTGAGATAGCATTTAATTAATTTTCTATTAACTCAGTATCGTTAACTTATTCAAAACTGGTATCCAAACATATAGATGGCTGACGTGATTCATTACATCAGGTAATTAGATAAATTATTTCATCATTAATATCATTCCTCTTTGTATGAGATTCAATAATAAAAAAATAAAATGAGAGGTTTACAGTAAAAATAAATTTTAAATTTTTGTTTTGAAAAAAGAAATAACATACAACTCTTAACATGCATTAAAAAGAAAAAATACATTCATTCAATGTCATGCCATGTCTTAGAAATAGGTGGTAAAATTATTTAAAAATCCGTAACAACACGGGTTATAAATTTTTGGCCGGAAATCGTCGGCCAGAGAGATCAGAACAGGGCAAAATATCCCAGAAAACTACATACTGTGTGTAGTTTTATAAACATTCTTGTTGAGTATGATAAATTGTCTTACGCAATATCCCCTGCGCACGAAACTTTTCTGAGTACGTTGTCCCTTCATTATTCTTCATTTATTTACTTCTTCACAACATTGGGGGTTTCATAACGAGGGTCGGACGGTAAAAACTTGCAGAGACAGTCTCCAGGATTGCTTTGTAGCAGAATCTTGTGATCTTACTGGCTTTTCTGTGATCGTATTTAGGGAACTTATCTGGCTACTATTATAATCAACATGCGTACCTTCCCTTCGATATCCGATATAGCAAATGTACCATTCTCAATACCCACCTATAAAACGACTACAAAAAATAGCCAAGTCGTACTGATTACTCGTACGTATCGTCATCGGAATGATCGGCTACAGTCGGAATCGATGTTCACAATCAAGCTGTCAACAATCTGTTCCTTTATACTTAAATATTATTATTTTGTACGTTATATTCTAATTTATTAACTTATATGATGGACCAGGTCGTATACACGCCCGCGATATTACTATGATCAGAGACAAAATTATGAATAAAATTTACAAGGTTTAAGTGACAAAAGTTAAGGCAAAATACTCAATACAAGCAGCAATCTCTCACTCTGCCTTCCTGCCAAACAGATTAGCCTCCCAAAATAATTATAATGACTTACCAATTAAACTACACATTTTTAACCTCAGGAAGTGATATCGACTATTTTAATGAATCTTAATCACCTATGTTCCACTATTTTATCATCGTGGTCATATTAGACTTCCGCCGCTCGAGTTACTGATTCGATAAGGCCTCTACTTGATATGTCCTTACCAGCGGAGGTAATTAATGTTCCTTCCCTGAGTTTTATCATTCGAGACGGTTAATTTAATTCATTAATGTAATTTAAGACGCCAAAAAGAGTTGTCAAGAACTCTCGCAGAGAGAAATTTTACGCCAATACACTATTTTTTTACGTTAACATGTGAAATAACAATTATTAATAAATAACATAAATAACAAGGAGAGAAAGGGAAATAAGGAAATTCCTACTAAATAATATTGAACCTTGACTCTGGACATCACACTGCCTCAAATCGTTGGCGTCAATGCTTTATATATATATATATATGTTCAATTATTGACTAATAATATGGATAGTTATTATTGAAGTCATAGTTATTTGGGCGCATACAGAGAAAAAAAAAATTGCGACGGAAGTTGCACACGCAGTATATAGCGGAAGATGTAGCGGGAATGCGATACCAGAACTAACGACAGCATATTGAATTCTTGTCAAGTGTCAGATTCTGTTTAGGTTCATGCGAGTTCATGGATCGTTTTTTAATCGTTTTTTAAGAATCAATCGTTTCAATCGTTTTTTAAGAAAGTTTTTTTTTGTAGAAGAGTGACTTCTACGGCGCGTACATGAGTACATTAACGATTTTTTTTAATTATCGTATATAAAGCATGACAATTTGATTCCCAGAATGACTTCGTAGGCACACATGATGCAATTGTATCGAAGTCACGTGAATATTTGAACATGTTTAAACTAATACATTTGTGTAAATTTCAGATTTTCAGAATCAAAGGTATTCAAAAGAACGATTTTTAGACATGTTTTCAGAAATGAAAATGTTGTATAAGCGCCGATTGTATCAACTTGGTTTAAAGTAATATTTCGTTTCAACTATGGATTACTGCATTTTTTACAAGGCATATAACCCAAGATTACAATATTCCAAGTTGATACAACCTAAGTCAGTGCATAGATGCACACAAATAGTAATTTAAAAGCAACACTGGTCACTATTGTAGTTGCAGTTCTAAAAGTATATTTTTAATGTCGCATTCGAAAATGTTTATTCTAGTTTAGTTCATGCCTACCGGGGTTTTAAGATATATTTAATATTATTTTATTATTATAATTAATAAAAAAAAGATAATTTTACCACTAAGTTATAACTTTTACAGAATCACATTTCTTTAAATTATAAATTATGGAAATAAGAAAAAGTGTTGATAGTAAATTGAATATTATAAATAACCAGATCCTTTTTACAAATAGTTATCTTTTAAATTTGTTTTTATATTAGTATGTATATACTCCATTATTATTAACATATATAATTTTTATATTTTGATTGTCTATACTTCAATTTTTAATTTGTTAGTATACAATTGTATCCTGATGAGGGGCCACGGAATCTGAAACATGTTGATATTTTTCAATTCAAAAGTGGTGAAAACAAAGTTCATTTTTATTAATTATATTAATAACATTACCACAAAACTATTTTGCTCTTTTTGAAGAAATTCCTACTATCGATTACACTTTTACCTACCTCACCGGATCACGATACGTATTATGCTCTGCTGTAGCGTGAACCATGCGTTAACCATTCGTTAACCAAAATCCTCCCCTTCACCCTTGCTTCCAGCACCACCACCGCGGCCACCGCCGTGGACACCCCCAACCCCGCCTGCCTGCAGCGCTGCCCCATCACCCCCGAGTACAACCCCGTCTGCGACAGCAACAGGCAGTCCTACACCAACAGGAGCCGGCTGGACTGCGCCAGGCAGTGTGGACTCAGTGAGTACATTCAATAATGGACAATGTCGATAATCTTAAACTATCATCATCGCTCTCGGCTCAACAACCTCCAGTACGTCTTGGCCTTCTCAAGAATCAACTTCCACTCATCTCTGTTTTAAGCCAGCTCTCTCCAGTTCACAAGTTCCAAGGCAGATATGTCTTTTAGGGCGTTGTTGCTCCATCTTAATTTTGGCCCGTTAATAATGTTGGACGATGTGTCACATATGGGATCAATTGGGCCACTTTATTAATTTATTTATGTATCATTATATATATATACATACATTAAAAGTAAGGAAATGAGCCGCTCATCTCACAAGGAAATTTGTTAATAAGGTATTCGATTTTTTCGATAAATCACTTAAAACACATTTTTTCTACAAAGTGGAAAACTGCATTAATCATACAAGATAGGTACGTGAAGTAGAAAATTATTGACCTATACCAATGTTGTGTATATTGACGAACATTTTGGAAAAGATCGTTTACAATCAGTCATACCCCTCTCTATCTCCATTCATATAAAAACATATCTAGCTATATTTTCCCATTATCTTAGTGAGATAATGGGTAAATATAGAGATAATAAATTATTATTTACCCATTATCTTAGTAAGATAATAAATTAATATATAGGTAAGTATAGTAAGTAAAAATCAATGTTTTTTTTCGAAAAATTACTACAAAAAAAGTTGATGCAACCGTCCCAGAGATACTATATCATTAAAGATTTATTTTTCTTAATTGTTTAAAAGTTTAAAAGCTCGTAGTAATTTTTTAAACCAGTCCAGCGCAGTGGAACCACAGCGAGAAAAAGTAATTTCCACTAGTTCATCTTATCTAAATATAATAATTTATTTGTCTGTCCGTTTGTCTGTCGGACCGTAATTTTCTGTAATTAAAACTTTAAATAATAAGAGTGTGACACGTAACTAACGCACGGCTCAAGCAGCAAGTAAAAGTTGAAATTACACGGTGACATTTTTATATTATTCGTCATTATCATCATCTTCGTTCCCTTGTCCTAGTATGGTCGGGGGCCTAAAGGGTCGACAAGGTGTTTTCATATTCCCCTGTCATGCGTTGCTTCCGCAAGAGTCAAAAAGCAGCCCAGCTCATTCCTATTCGTCTTGGCAATTCTGCTGTTTGGTTATCTTTGTTCATTTTTATCTTGTGTTCTAGGTATATATATTCATCTACTATTTCAATATTATTATCATTGATAGTGATAACTTTGTTCTCTGGACTCAAAATTTTTGTTTTCTTTATATTCATCTTAAGACATTTCTTTGAATAATTTTTAGAATTACTTCAGTAAATTTTTCTAAGATTATCTTACTCGTTACATTGAAATAATGTTACTTACCAGTATTAATAAATCAATAATTATATTTATCCCTTATGTACTATATTCGTTCCCTACCTATTCCTGAACGAGTAGAAATCCAGAACACTCCAGACAACTTGGATGATAGAAATGAAACTCTTCGATCTACTTATTTATATTTTAGCTTTGTGAAGTACCACTAGTTTTGATCGGCTTTTGTTGGATTTCGGATTCAGCCCATTTGATAATACCTTATTTTTTTATATATACGAGTATAACATCCAAATATTATTATATAAAAGTAACAAAGAATGTAAACCTCGCTTAAGACAAACGTATATTTTATTATAAATTCTTTGTATACATATTTAATACTGTTAAATAAAAAATTTTAACAGATAATTTGTTTTCTTCTCCAAAAAGTGCCAAATTATTTTGGAGTGAAATTATTAATATAATTAATATTTTATTTATAGCACGTAAACGAATATCTTATATATGACGATAATTAATTAGTTTTTTAAATAATTATAACATTTTAAAAAATATATTTGTTTAAATTATGTATAAAACATGTTTATTAGTGTAGAAATAATATTATTTGTTATCCTTTTTTGTACTTTAATTTTTTTTTTTACATTTTCAGGTACTCTCCAATTTCGTCGCATGGGTAATTGCTGAGCGGTAGAAAAATGAATTTTTTAATGAGTATAAGGCAACCAATACAATATTTTATAAAATATTATGGATAAAATTTTTTGAATTTAATTTCTATAATATACTTTTCTGAAAACATTTTTGGTGATATTTTATTATTTAAAGTTCATTTGTTAATGCAATTAATGACTGATTTATTGATTACTTAATTGATTATATTGAATATATTTTATAATTAGGTATATTTTATGCGTCCTTGACCCTTGCGTTTATAGGGCACTCTCTTGATGACGCTGTTATACGACTCCATCAATTATTTTTTTTAAATTTATTAATCACCGCCATAGTGGGCTTTTACAGTACAAGATAATTAAAAAGATTTTTATCCCTAACATAAAACACATTTTACAATAAATTATTAAAAAATAATAATATAAATAAAATATATTTAAGATAAATTAACAATATGAAATGTAAAAAAAAATGTAACAATGAAAACAATATAAAATAAACAAATTAAAATAAATTAACAATAGAAATGAACAATGTCGAGAATCGAATCTCTAAACCACGGTTTGCATGAAATATGCGTTACTTCAATACCTAAATTTGACAAATAACCGTAATATAAACCTTTAATCTTTACATTTATAATTTTTTTAATATTTAAAAATATTTATTATGTTTTCAAAATCACACAATGACATGAAAAAATAATTGTTCCATTTAAAAGTAAATTTTTTGTATTGAAGGATGTAGGAATAAAAAAAGCATTATTGCTTTTAGAAAATTTTATAAATTGCAAATATTATCACCTTCATATAATTCTGTTAATTTATTAATAGAACATAAAAACATAAAATGTTTTTATTTTATTTTTAATCTTTAAGAGGCCAAATGCCATGGGAAATTATCTGAATTTAAATTATAAATAATTAGATCTTATTTAAAAATATATTTCCCGCTAATTCAACTATGGAATTTAACCATATTTACCGGTTAGTCAGTTTGCCAAAAACCGATAGCGTAAAACCAATTGCCGGTCCAGCGAGTTTAACAGTGGACTCTTGCTTCTCTATGGGGACCATTGATTTACTGCATTAGTTCAACAATATTCCGCCCTCCGAGAAAACAATCTGACAAATTCTATTTGTTTCGTGGAATTAATATTATACGTATACGTACATTGAGACGTTTGTTGTAAATCGTTTAAAATATGGATACAAGTTCTGGAAAGTTCTCGACATTGGGCACGTTGAAACACGTAATTTCATTCAGCGTCCAAAATTAGCATATTGGGTGATTGTGTTCAACGAACCGTCCAAATCTTCGGCTGGAAAACGATTTTCCATTAAAAGTTTTCTCAAGCGTTCGCTGTTTATTCTAGTTTATCTCTTGTGAAAACCCACACAAAATAATTGAAGAAGAAAACAACTTTAGAAACAAAAATAGATAACCGGAAATAAACAGACGATGAAATAATTTACTCTGGAGCAGAAATGAAAATAATTATCAAAAGCTTTGAATTTGACATGTTTAAGTTTTACCTGAAATGCTTTTCTTCGAATGTTTTTGTTTTTCAATGGAGTGGATTTTATGTCGTTTTATTTAATGTTTAGGATTTAGCAATTTTGTTGTTCTTAGATATTTTAAGAGTTGGTTATTGGTACTGTGCGACATATACTAAACCATTTTACTGATCAAGTATGTCCAGAGATGGCGCCAAGTGCGATTGAAACTCCCAAGTGGAAGATATCTTCTGGCCTGCCAATACCTTATGAATTTGAAGAAAACTATGCTGTGAAGGAAACTCATGTATTTGCAATCTACAACAGGAATATAACCAATTACATTTAATACCTCGATATTGCATTTTAACACTGAATCTTGACCGAAAGAATCCGGTCAAGGATACCGCCAAGCATAAGCCGTTGATAAGGGATTTCTACAAGGAATAAGTAGGAGTTACCGGTAGGGACAGAATCAGAAATACTCAAATAAGATAATCTCTCGAAGTATAGCCTTTATTGACTTTTATCGAAAAATCACAGTTAAGGTGGACAAATCTTGTGAATGCCGAGAGATAGACTGCCAAAGCGGATGATCCAGGCAAGACCAGAAGGCAGATGACCAAGGGGCCGTCCTAGGAGGAGTTGGCGGGAACAGTTGGAGGACTGCTGCGAAGCGAGGTTGTACCTAAATTTTGCTGACGTGGAGAGTGAAAGGCAAGATAGATAAAGTTATAACCTTCTGTACGGTGCTGGGGCACTGACCCACTTGGATAAGGGGTATAAAAAGAAAAAGAACTTTATCTCAAGTCCGAATTCATGGCCTTTTTTAACTGAAGATTGACAAAGTGACTCGCGGAGGATCTGTCTGCATACCCACAGGAGAGCCTGTAACTACCCAATGGTGACGATTGGAAAGCAACTCGTGAAGGATCTGTCCGAAACTTAGCAAAGTTTGCGCTGGTAAACCGTGAGCCTCGAGAGGGCAAATACCTTCGACCTGAAGGAGTATTCTTGAAGACGACGACAGAGTAGCCCATTTGAGAACCTTTAACCTAGCCAAGTGGAATAAGGAAATGGTATGCACGAGCATAATATTATCTATCTTCGAGTTTCCCAAGGCTTTGTTCCTTATATGTTTGTACCCACCCCGAAGCTTTAAAATAAACGAATGAAATAACCTCCTGTGTGTAGTTTTCTGGGATATTCTGCCGTATTTATCTGTCTTCATTCTGGTCGACGTTTCGGATCTCATTGCAGGGTTCATCATCAGGGGTGATGTGCCCAGATCACATCAGCCCTGATGATGGACCCTGCAATGGGATACAAAAAGTTGGCAAAAAAGATCAAATATACACGTCATATTTATATCCCAGAAAACTACACATAGAAGATTCTAAATGGCCGTGAAAACATGAGAATATTTTTGAATGAAAAAACTCCTACAATTCTTATTTCGAGTAACAGATTATTATTTATCCTCGGTTGACTACCAGTTATTCCGTAGGTATTTCGTTTAACAGGAGATAGTTTATTATGCTATCAAAATATTATGGGATATTGCTGATTTCCGAAACACGTGAGTTATGTATTTTATATATATTTTTACTGTCTTTTTGATAGGTTTATTCCATTCAATAGTAAAAATAAGACAAAAGATGTATTTTACAATTCCTTATACATCTCATATAAAAAACCTTTTTTGTTATGTTTTTAAAAATCTGGTAGTGTTCTTAACTATCAAAAAACTCTGTAATTTGTATTTTTTATTTAGATAAAAATAATATTAAAGATACAGCAAACATATAATATTTTACCAACTAAGCAAACAATAACTTAAACATTAGAAATAATTTGATTTAATCAGGCGCCTTATAAGTATTAATGATATCTGTGATAATATGGAAAATTAGATTTTCCTCCAGATGATGTCGATGATAGATGAAGAGGCAAGTCTTGAGGAGAAAAAGAAGGAAGTGAATGCAAATAATCAGATGCACCAAACGAATCACTAGAAATCCCGTGAGGTGAAAACTGAAGCAATGATTTACCGCTGTCAACACCACTAGATCCCAGATGAATTCCGGCCCCAGCTCCATACCCTGATCCACCACCAGATCTTAGATGAATATCAGACCCGGCCCCAAATCCTGATTCACTAACGGATCCTGTATGAACTGCAGATCCCAACCCGGTTCCAAGTCCTGAATCACCACCGGATCCTAGATGAACTCCAAAGTCTGCTCCGGCTCCAAACTCTGAACTACCAGCCGATCCAGCATTAGTTCTTAAGCCAACCCCAGCGCTTGAACCGTAATTTTGTGTTATAAAAAGGGGCACCCTTCTTTCAACAATGTAGGGTTGTTCTACTGGAACTGGATAAGGCTTATCTACTGGAACCGGGTATGGTCTTGGAACTGAAACTTCTACTCTGTGAATCACGGGTATTTTTACTGCAACATGTACTGGATATGGTACTGGATTATCTATTTTATATGGTACTAATTTTTCAACAGTTACAGGATAAGGCTTTGATACTAGTACAGGGTATGGTCTGTCTACTGGCACAGATACTGAAACTGGTACGACCCTATCAATAGGTACAGGATAGGGTTGTGGCACGCCTACTGTTTTGGTTATTACTCTGGTACCGAGTTCTTGGGAACCTTGGTTACCAAAGATTTGAGAACCGTATTCTCCTTGACCTCCAAACTCTTGACTATCTTGGTTACCAAAATTGTGGAAACCAAAATGTTGTATTCCTTGATTACCAAAATCATGAGAAATTTCACTCGCAAACCCTTGAGCTCCCTCATTGCCAAATCCATGAGAACCTTGATTACCAAAATCATGAGATCCTACGTTTCCAAAGTTTAATCCAAAATTGCTGCCAGAATGAATAATTCTTGATGAGTCATGGTTTCCATAACCAAACTCAATCAACCCTCGCTTATCCTGTTGCTTGTCTATTTCCTTTATTTTTTCCGTTTTCTTCTCTGCTTTAACTAATCCCTTTTTCTTCTCTTTTATCTCTTTACCTTCTGCTCTCAAAGCTCCAACAAGAAGCAGAGAAATTCCCAACGCAACCTGTTATAGTAAAAAAAACATATTAACATTATAAAATACTATATATTCATCAGGGGCGTGCAGTGAGAATAATAAGCATGACTTTTATTTAAACATATACCTATTTGGAAAAAAAAATTAAATATTTATCTGGCAGAATATAAGGAAACAGTAAAATCAGAATAATATGTTAATTATTGTTAATAATGTAGGAATATTACAAGATATATCACTTTTCAAAATATTTGCTTAGAAAGAAGTCATGTTTCTTGTTCTCACTGCACGCTCCTGCTATAAATTGCCTCTTAAATAACTTAAGCGAGAGATGAATTATGCCATTGTTGTGACTGATTATGTGATCCAGTTTTAAAGATGATTAGTTACTGAGTTTTAATTAGTTTAGGTTTAATTCTGAGGTTGTTCATATATTCTCCATTCGGCGAATAACTAATAGTCGCCTCTCTTTCATCGACACAATGGAACACAAATTCACAGTTACAGTTAAAATATTGATAAAGCTAATGATAAAGTAGAGCTGTAAATAAGATTTTTTATATTTACTTTTCCTATCTTACTACAATTTGAAGTTACTTTATTTTTTATGCTGATATTAATTTTTGATACTTTGAACAAATTATGAAAATAACTTATAAGTCCACAAATAAAGTTAACACGTTTAGATTTACTTAATAACAGCAAAATGGCTTTGTGGTAACACAACTATTATTAATAAACACATTGTTTTAAAGAACTATTGATTTAGTAATCAATATTTTTCGTGGCCAAGGGTCCCTTCACCAGGATACAACATATACCAAAACTAAATATTAGAAGTATAGACATATATAAAAATAAAAAGGATTTGAATAACTAATCGGGAACTTATGTGAAAGCAAATTTAAAAGCCAACTATTCGTAAAAAGGATTTAGTTACTTAAAATATATAATATTATTATAATTTCAATCATTATATAAATATAACTATTGTAATTATAGTAATATTATAATTTTTTTTTTCTATCTGTTCTCAAAAAATTGTATCATAAAAAAATAAACTTAAAATATATTTAAAATTGATATCTTACCAAGAATTTCATTGTTGATTTTGACAATTGCAGTCCAGTTAGTATTTTATGGACAACTGTTGGTTAGTACTGATGACTTTATCAATTTTTTCATACTATTTATACCAGCTTAGGTGGAAGTTGCTTTAAAACAAAATGGATCAAGATAAATGCATAATGCTACTTGTAGTAACTTTGCATGAACTTATGTGACTAAAATTTTTTAATACTTTTAATGAGTTAGTTATAATAATAGTAATAATTTGGTAATTTACTTACCGCCATTTACGCGAGTACTCACCTCTAGGGTGCTTTACACAAAAAAATTATATTACAAAACAATTTACTTAAAATTTATCTTATTTACTTATTCGGTAGATGGTATGCAAAAAATGGAATTAACAATAAAAAGTATTGATACTTGGGAGAGCCAGGAAGAATCAGGTATTTTCGAGGAGTGTATACTAGGAGTGTAAAACTTTAGGTAGTGTTGTAATGGTCTGATCTATATTGTTTCTTCTGTCTGATTCTATAATCAATATTATTTATTTGGAATCTTATATTAATGAATTAAATATGAAAAACACATTCCTCTCTTGTATAATGTGTACTGTGTTAAACATTGTATATCAAAATAAAATCTTTAAAATCAAATATAATATCATAAATAAAGCAAAACGATATTTTAAGTCACACGTAAAATAAAGTTTCTTGTCTCAGAAACGTGTATCATACCATCCCTTATTGAATTCTTTTTCGAAAAAATTGTGCGTTTTATAAAGTGATTTATAAAAAATGATCAATAATTAAACACCAAAACAAAAAAATCTTTGTAACCATAATTATTTAAAGTGTACACGGAATGCACGTCACTTCAATACGTATTCTTACCATTTTCAAACTAAGCTTTTTGCAAATTCTTTGAAAAATAGTACTATTTAAAAATATTTACATTTTGATCTGGAATGGAAAGGTTTATACTCACGACCACTGGATAACGAGGCAAGTTTCTTAACAACTACCCCAACGAGCACTTAAATCACGTAGTGTTTAAAATGTCGTGACCAAACTATCCACAATTTACGTCAAATCGAAACTGCTGTTGCAACGTTATATCATAGTGGTCCATATGTTAGCCGACACTCAAAACCTCTTTTTTTATAAACTTACTCAGCTAATATAGTGAAAGTCGTAAGCGAATTATATTTCGACCGGAAATCGAAACATTGTCGTTCAAACATGACTGCATCGCATCCAGTATCTATTCAATGCTCTCATGTACCTACCGAGCTGAATTAAAAATTTATATCCGTTTTTTAAAAATGGCATATGAATTTCAAAATTTCAGTAGATCTTGAAGCCCTTTTATTTTCTCAAAATCTTAGTACAACAGTGAATTTTTTTAAATTAAAATGGCTAGATACTATAACAATCTGTTTTTTATATATAAGATTAAGGATGTAAGGGTGTAAGGAAATTAAGGGTTTTTTTATTACTCCCTTTCTTTTAACTCGTAGCGTCTGCTTGCTTGCTTGATTGACGAAAAATTTTTGCATAGATTTTTAACCCTTTTCCGGTGATCAAATCGAGCTGAAACTTAGCAGGCAGACTCGTGGCGACGCTCAAGAAGATCTATCAAATTTTCGTTAAAAAATAATAATAATTATAGTATAATTTTGGATTTTTAGAAATTTTTAATGGTTTTTTCATACAACTCACTAAGTTGTATGAAGAGACTGCGACGCATCTGGTAGACACTAAACCTGATTATTTTGGATTTTTTGAAAATTTTTGTTACTCCCTTTCGTAGCATCGTCCGACGAAGCCCAACGCGTAGGTTAAGCGCCAAACCAGTTTCCACTAGTAAATGAGAAAGGGAGTATAATAAAAACTTGTTTTTTATGGGTTAGTTTTTATTAAAAATTAAGATGTAAGTAAGTGTTAAGAGCCATGGCGTAGCAAGGTGGCACATATTACTCACCACAAACATTTTACATAAATTGACGGGCGTCTTATGGACCAAAGGTAAGTGATACGTATCGGCGTATGGTGAGGCAGATATTGGAAACTCGTCACCCTCTCTGACAATGCGCAATATATACATTATACGTATTACTGAATACTTTCGCTTTTCCTTCTTATTATTACTGAGTTTTGTCTATGTCCGTTAAATTATTATTTTATGTTAAAAGGTATTGAATTAAAGAATTATAATTATTTTATCTGTGTTATCCAATAATTGTTGGAGACATTTTATATTTTTTTGTATTATTTTCTATCTTTGTATTTATGTCTTCCAGTTGGATGACCAAATAAATAAATAAATTATGCTCATTATGACTTCAGAAAATAAATTATTTTGAAACAAATAGCTAACTCACTTACTTTAAAATAAACAAACTAATCACATTGCAAGCAGAATGTAACACTCTTATTACCTATCAAAATAAATATAGCATACCTACCTGCTCACATTTTTTTAAACTTTTAAAATGTAATTGACTTAAATTTAGATTAATTAAAGAAGTCTCATTGAGACGAAGCTGGTGTCTTTGCGTCATTTATTTATTTCATTCATATTATATTTCATAATTTCTGTATACATACGAAATATAAAAATGTTAATTCTCAATCAAATTTAATCTGATTTCCGGTATTGGACAACACCACCGATAAATCAAATTAAATTGGTTTTAATTTGTTACTTTTAATTTGTTGGCACATTCGTGAATAAAATGCAAGTTAATAATATTTTTTTGAACGGCAAAATATTTTATTTTTAATTTTGGTGCGTCGAGTGAGTCCTACCGTCCGAAAAATACGGCACTCCGGTACTTACTATTTAATACTATTTTTTCCAATCACGTTATAATGTTTTAAATTTGCATTAAATTTTTACGTTTTTTGTTGATTTTAAAACGCTTTTTATTTATATAAAGAGATGATTTTAAAAAACATATCTATATATAACTTAATAAAAGTTAGTTTTTTAAAATAAAAACAATTTAATTGATATTAAAAATAAAATTCCAAAGTATGAAATGTGTCAATAAGTGACGTAATCATAAAACAGAATGCCGTCGGCAACTGCGGCGATTGCAGGCTAGAGTATACATTCTGATGTAAATGAATAATAGCAACCCACATTTTCGTAAAAAAAAATGCCGAAACATGCATTTGCAGTGAATGTACCGCGTTCAGTTTAATTCGTGATGAGTGACTTTGTATATTCAATAATTAATTAATCGCTAATTAATAAATCCTTAATTAATTCCCACTGTGGATAAATCTGATACTTCCTGTATATACAATGTAAACTTTGATTGTTGTCGTTCTTCTAAGTGGATAATCTTCGCAGTGTTATTTTTCATTCAAAACTCGAATGTTGAAAATCCAGCAACT
This sequence comes from Agrypnia vestita, assembly GCA_016648135.1. Taxonomy (NCBI): domain Eukaryota; kingdom Metazoa; phylum Arthropoda; class Insecta; order Trichoptera; family Phryganeidae; genus Agrypnia; species Agrypnia vestita. The sequence goes on along the minus strand of JADDOH010008598.1, from coordinate 78,093 downwards.
GCTTTCAAAGTGAAACAAAGTTACAATAACAAACTGAGTTGTATACGAATTTTGTTTTTCTGAAGTTCGGTATGCTCAAAATGCCGATATAAAAACAAATTTTAAACATCTAGACAGGGTACGATGTAGGTATTATCTGTTTTTGTTATTGATAGTATGTAAAATTTTATGTTATTCTTAGATAAATAGGCACGTTAATGGACCACGCAGAGAAAATATTATGGATAAAGGTTTTTTTACCCTAATATATACCATCAGAAAGGCCGTATTCTTAAAATAATGAGATTATTATTTGGTTATCGATTCCTCAACACTCAAAAATAGAGAAACGTCAAGTCATCATTGTGACGAAAATATTGACTTTAATTTAATATTTAAACTTTTTTATAAATAAATTAGTTGGTTTGTGTGAAACAAACTAATTTCTACCAACTATTGAAATAATACTAATAGGTATTATATTTAATATTCGTCAAAAACTTATATTCTTGACAAAACTTCATATTAAAATGACTAGTTTTCATGATAATATAAAAATCGCTTCGACATCAAATACACGTATTTTGTTTAAGAACGTCCACACATCGTGGAGATCAGACAATACAATCCATATATGTGTAAAAAAATATTGATATTCTAGGATATTCTGCTGTGATTCTACGACCTTTCTGGCCGACGTTGGATCCCACTGGAATGGAGCTCCTCCTACGTGACTGAGATGCAATTTTCCCCGATGCACGCTTGTTCGAGACAAAAAAGAAGACAGAAATTTAATATCAACAATGCACATCGGTTTTTATAATACGATGAATCAGTTGTTAATAATCATCATCATCTTTATCCCCTTGTCCTGGTGGGGTCGGGTGCCCAAAGACTTGACTAGATGCTTCCATATTCCCCTGTCTTACGCTGCTTCCGCATGAGTCAACCAGTCCAGACCCATTCTGTTTTCATATTGACAATATGAAAATAGAATGGGTTAATAATAATCGTTAAAAAAAGAGGCGTTTTTTTTTAAAATTATTCCCAATTTTTCAAAAAAAGTTTTTTTTCCAAATTGGGCATGTTTCAAATTCCGCTTATTGAAAATGCATACGTGCAGAAATTTTATTTTAAACCAATCAATATTGTTTACATTTTTTATTAATTTTAATTTAAATAATGAATATGTTTTCGGATTCACTTGTAAATTAATTTGCATTTTTTTTAAAGGACGATGGCATAGTTAATTTGTACCACGGAAAACTTTGAAATATGATTACGATACAGTTGTTGAAGAACCTCTGTGTGCTACTAATGCTGCGATAGAATTATGATACAATTTCCGTTACATCGTTACGATTATGTTGTTTAAATTATCAAAAAAATTTCAACGTAAAAGTTATACAAGTAACGCACTTCTGCTTAATATTGTGTTCTTAAGCGACACAGTAAAAAGTTAATTCATTCATTATAATATAGCAGGTAGTAAAATTTTACTCAAATTAAAGATGCTTGGCTACATTAGTTTAGAAAGAACGTGTATTTGATTACACATTTTTATCGGTTGTGGCGCGGTATTATCGATAATTCTGAAATTATGCGGAGTTGTATGTTCTTGATAATTACCTTAGACATCGTACCTTAGACGCATAGACTATTTCACATTCAATATAGAGAACCAACCTGCCCACAGTTATGCCTGTTGGAAGAGCTTTTGCTATGCTGAACAATATCACTTTGGGTGTTGATATATTCCATGTATCTGAAAGAGTTTTCCGAAATAGGATTCTCCTACAACTTTGACTAGACTTTATACGTTATTTTCAATTAATTAAATACAGCTATTTTTATGTGTATACTTTCATAATATGTACGCCTTGAACATTTAGTTTGCAATGTACAAGTATTAAATAAATAAATAGAATTTTATTGATTCTACACTCATCACCATCCTGTTCCAAATATTTTCTGCCAATCCTAGAGAAGAACGAACAATTAATTAACTTCCCGTATAAAACTTTGATTTAGTAATTAGGATGGATAAATTAATTAATTAGTCAATATGATCATTGATTCATACATTTTCATTGACAATACGTTTGTATGCAAAATTTCAACTTGATTTGACGTTCGAAAGCGGGTAAAATATCAATTATAAGATTAAGTTTAGGCAATTAAGTGATAAAATAATTATATTTTGAATAATCGCCGATGAGGCAAACCACTAATTCCATTGTGGTAGGTTTGATATGTGTCACGTTTTAAGATAGTTAAATGTGAATGACAGCAATTGGTTAATTAAAAGAGAATTTCAAGGTACTATATCTATCTCGTTTACACCTGTTTGTTGAAAATATTTATACGAGAGTAGGTATTAAAAAAATAGAAATGAACGCATGAATATTTATACTATTTTCAAGCTTAGACAAACGCCTGCGCTATGGAAAATAGGACTAACTTGCTGGTCTGGAATAGGGATTGAACCCGCTACCGCTGGATCACTAATCATCTTTATTACTAGGCTAACAAACTATTCAACAGTGTTTTGATAATATTGGATATAGTTTAAAGAAAACGATCCGGTCCACGACATTTTCGAAATTGACTGAAGTTCACCAAACTGATTCTTTATATCGATAGTATCATCTGTAAAAAATATCCATCCAGGTAAAAAAGCAATTTTTATATTTTTTTACTCTTAAAACCAATCCACATGTACGGCAGGTTAATTTTTTTCATCATAAACAATCCAATTTACATATACTTCGGAAAATACGCTTGACTATACTTTTAACAATAAAAAAACTAACCCATTAAAAGTTTTTATTATACTCTCTTTCTCATTGAAACAGGTTTCGCGCTAACTTCACGCATCGGGATCGAAAATTAAACAATGTATAAATCATTACAATTTCGAAAAATCCAAAATTGTACTATAATTATTAAATTTGTTTAAACGAAAATTTGTCAGATCATTTTTATTGTCGCCACGAGTCTGCCTACAAAGTTTCAGTTCGATTGGATCACGGAAAAGGGGTTATAGATCGATCCAAAAGTTTTTCGGCAGACAAATAGACGCTACGAGTTAAAAGAAAGGGAGTAAAATTATTAATACTCTACATACAAAATCATACTATCAAATAATTTTGAAACGAATACCGAGGAAGAAATATCTTTGTGTGGATTGGATCTTTTTCGCTTAACTACGTCCAATTTATAGTAAAATAATCAATGTAATATAACACAGTACAACTTGAAGTAACAAATTAACGCAAGTATATATTTTTTTGTAAATATACAATGTAAACCCACAATGTTTGTAAACAAACAAACATTGGCGGCCCTCGTAGCCCAGTGGGTATGGCACTGGCTTCTCAAACAGAGGGTTCCGGGTTCGATTCCCGGTGAGGTCACAATTAATCTATGCTGGGTATGACTCAAGCCTGGGTACTTTGTGATGTGTTTCGCTTCTTAATTGGGCCTCTTGGCCTATTGAAGCGTAAATAAAAAAAATAAAAAAATATATAGCATGCGTCTGTCCTGGCGAAGATACGGTGGTATCAAAAAATCTATTTCTCAGAGTAATGTTTATTCCATATTCAAATAAAATCAACCGTTTGTGATTAAAGTAAAACACGCACCTATACACTTCAATACTTTTTAGTGACAAGAACACATATCATTCAGTGTGGTGAAAAGAAAAATAAAATCAATTTAATCCTTAAGATGAAAAAAAAAAAAATTACAACTATATTTTTGAACAAGAAGTCATATTACATATTTATTTAAAAATAAACAATTCTTTATTTTTAAATAAATATATAAGTACATTTTAAAAAATAATAAAAACATCTACACTAATTATATTTAGTGTATACGCTTTTAATAACGAATTCAATAATCTCGATAATTTTGCATCCCTTAAGTTTGGCTGTCTATTCTATACCTACCTATTTTCTTTTATTATTTTTTTAATTTAATGTATTCTCTCTTACTTATTATTTTTATTTTATTATTATTTAATTAAATTGTAGCTTACAATGCTTGAAGATGTTTTAGCAAAGATTAAAACATTTGAATAATGTATGCTCCATAATCCATTAATCGCTTACAATAATATCTTTAAAATTACTCACTTAAAGGTGATGTGTGTGTGTGTGTGTGTGTGTGTGTGTGTGTGTGTGTGTGTGTGTGTGTGACTGCGTGTGTGTATGAGTTTATGTGTGTTGTACGTTGGTTTTAAGCCTCTGAATTCATTATTTTAAGTTTTTATTAGTATTATTAATTTCCTAGAGTTTACTTATTGTTCTATGCGTTATAACATCTGTCAATACATACACACATGACACGGAACAAACAGAATTCGTTATTTATATTTTTATTTTATATTTGTGAGGTTAAATGGAGCTTGATATCCGAGTCACTTTACTTTACGATAAAAAAAACTTTTAGGGATTCTATCTTGTTACATTATTTATGGAGCTGTCCAATCTAGAGTGATCTTGCGCTCGGAGTCCGGGCCCTGTATTGATTGACAGTCAACCTAAAACTCTCCATCTGACAAGAAAAAGTGTCTCGGAAGCAACTGGAGAAAAACAATTTATCATTCTTTGAAAAATGGTAACCATGATACCTAAATGATTATTTTATCATTCGAATATATTATTAACTAGCTGTTCGTACCTGGCGTCGCACGGGTTAAGGGTTAAGTATCAAATAAATTTATGGGGAGAAACAAAGGTTCCATTGTTTTGCAAAGCCTCTAAATAAATAAATCTCTCCACTAAATAAAGGCTGGGAGGGGAAGATGTCTAGTGAAGAATTGTGTCCCTTTTTTTTCGTCGGAAATATGTTTGCAAAATTCGTGCCCAATCGGTGAGCGGTGTAGATTTGTACAGAAAATATATCTGAGAGAGGGGCTGAGTTAGAGGGGGTAGAGAAAATGTCGCCTATACTACCGGACTGCTCCTAAAGAAGAAGTTTGCAAATTTTAAATCCGATCGAACGGTACAGATTTGCATTGAAAAAAATATCATGGGAGTGGGGAGGGGAAGAAGGGGAGAGGTAAATTATAAACCGCCGGGTCCTAAAGAATAAGTTTCCAAATTTTGAGTCCGATCGGTCGAAAGGTACAGATTTGCATCGAAAGTATATCAGGGGGGAAGGGGTTAAAGAGGAGGGGGAAACGTAATATTAAAATTACTTCAAATTTTACCTATAAAAATAATTGCAATCATTACAAATTAATTAATAATCTCTATTTTTTATACTTGTTATTTAATAATTGATTCCTTAATTTATTATTTGTAAAAAAGCTGGTTGTATAGAATTTGGGATATGTTTAATTATTGAATTTGAAACATGATTATTCAAAAACGCAATTTTTCTTCAATTCTTTTCAATATCAAATAATGGGGGGTTAACAAAATATGTACAAAAAAATTTTGAATTTTCCAATAATAAAGTATTGTGTCCAATATTCATTTCGATTTGTTTGATAGTATTTAATTCAATGTTGAAGTTATTTATATTTAAGAGAATATTAATTAATCTACTAGGCATACAATAATAATAATAATGATTATAATAATAATAATGTGTTTATTCCAGAGTAACCAGGTTGTTAGTGCAAGACCTGGTCCGCCATATAGATTACAAATTACATATATTTTATTGAGGCACATGGAGAGAAAATATAAAAAGGAAGAAAAAGAAAATTGAGGCACATGGAGAGAAAGTATAAAAAGAAAAAAAAAGGAAGAAAATTAATTACAATAATAAAGAAAAAAGAGGAAAAGGAAAAATAACAGCTATTAAATACTAAAAATAAAATATTCTACAAAAATTCGAATATTAATACCATACACATATACAACCAATTTCAAAATTCTTAAATCATTAATCAATATCCATAAAAATTCTAAAATAATAGAAATAGTACGAAGTGCTTCATGTCTTACTACACTACCGCTCGTTACGGTTATGGAATCGCGTATCTGTAGTTATTATGTATCCGATGCCACTCTTTAATTATGGATTCAGACCATCACGACAGCGCCGCTTGCACTAGAGAGTTTGTGCTGTGCTCCAGCCTCAGCTTGAGGCCAGCAACACGTTGTCTTAGGAGCGGGACAAATCCGTGAACTCGGCCTTCGGCAAACATTGTGAAAGCGCTGCGATAACGTGCCAACCCGAACAAGTAGTTTGTAGTTCGACCAGAGCTCGCAGTTGTAAATGCTGGTGAAGAATGCTTTGAAGAGGATGCTCTTCACCTCTCTGCTGCACCGGTAAAAACGACGTGAAAGCATGTTTGCACGAGTGCTTAGCTGCCTCCTTTGTCGTTCGACGTCATCATTGTCCTGTCCAGTTTCATTTAGTATATGGCCAAAATGTTTTTCTTTTTTACTCCCTTTCTTTTAACTCGTAGCATCTGCTTGCTTGCTTGTCTATCGAAAAAACTTTGAATCGATTTTTAACCCTTTTCCCGTAATCCAATCCAACTGGCAGACTTGTGGCAATGATAAAAATGATCTAACAAATATATCGTTTAAAAAATTAATAATTGTAATTTAATTTTGGATTTTTCGAAATTTTTAATAACTCGCTTTTGAAGCGTCAGCCGACTCGAGCCCAACGCGTAGGTTAAGCTGTTTCCACTGATAAATGACAAAGGGAGTATAATAAAAACTTGATTTTTATGGGTTAGTTTTTTTGAACATTCAATCTCGTTCCGTTCAGCCACACTGGGGGGATATTATCTGGCCCTTTTCTGTATTTAAATGCCATTATAACGGATTTACTGGCATTATAAAGAATATTATGTTCATTGGCGTAGGTTTTTCAAATCTGCAAGAGCTGTCTCATTTATAGATGACGCCAACATTACCATGTCGTCGGCGTAGCTTAGATGGTTCACATTTGTCCCGCCTATGTGGCAGCCGATTTTTGAGTCTGTTAGTTGCTCGCTCAATTCGTCCATGTATAGATTGAAGAGAATTGGCGACATACATCCACCCTGTCTGACTCCAGTGCGTAGGTAGAACAGCTCGGAAGCGGCACTTTCCCATCGCACTGAGTTCTCTCGCCGTCTATGCCAATTGTCGAGAACACTTATCACTGGCTGGGAGACGTTTCGTTTGCGTAGTTTCATCCATAACTTCTCGTGGCTGACTCGGTCAAAGTCTTTGCTTAAATCGAGAATGCACGCATATATCGTGGTTCTTCTACTTTTGTAATGATCTACGATTTTCTTTACAACAAAGTTAGCATTCTCAGTTGACAAATTTTTTTTTAAATCCCATCAGATTATCTCTAGTGTTCAGGTTCATCAAAATCCGGTCCATAACTACTCTTTCAAAAAGCCGTGCCACTATAGAAGCTAGCGATATGTTTTTAGGAGCCAGTTGCTTTTTCTTCATTATTGGTACAATAACTGTTTTTGTCATTTTCGCAGGTATGTACGAATGTCTTATTATGTTGCTGAATAGTTCGGGCAGGAGCGGGGATAGATAATCTCCGGCATGTCTTATGTGTTCAACATTCATTAGGCAACGAACATGCAGAGGCGGCTGACATTTTTGCTGATAATATAACTGTGTATAGGACAAAGTTGATACAATTCTTTACATCTCAAATAAATGGAAATGGTTAATATTTTTTTCTTTTTCTTCTTACTATTTAAACTTCTCTTTTTAATTAACTATACCTATAAGACGTACTTGAATCTTTTTAACTGCAATCTATTTCTTCTTCTTCTTATTACTACTTTCAATCATTCTCTTCTTACTACTTAAACTTCTCTTTTTAATTTACACAAATCTATAAGATGTACTTGAATATTTTTAACTGCAATCTAAATTTACACAAATCTATTATATATACTTGAATCTTTTAAAAGAAATCTAAATTTACTAAATTCTTTTTAACTGTATATATATCTTACGTTATTTTTAAAAATTTATATTTTGTAAAAGCCCATAAGGGCGTTAAATAAATAAATAAATAGTCGTGCCAAGGTGAGTTCCCTTCTTGTACATTTTATTGCAGGAATTACCATGTCACTGGTGACGATGGAGACGACTTCATTCGTTGGTTGAGCATTGTGGCCATTGGAGAATCTTGGCCATTAACTTCAGAAAATTCTTTTCTGAATACATTCGAGATTACGTATATATCTGATATACCATTGATATGGCTGGATGCTTAAAATTTCGGGTTTGTCATTTTTGTTGTACTATTCCGGAATTTTTTTAAATCTTTGCTGTGAAACTGTGAAGCAATTATATCCTTCAGTATTTGATTCGCATTTTGAAAAGCTGATAATTTTTGAGAAATCAGATTAAGAGTAGGTTTTATGTATTATTGTTGCATAAGTATTTTTACGAAATACGTTAAATTAAATTTTATTTTTATCCACTGAAATATTAAAATCTAAGAAATTTACGCTGAAATTTTTCATTTCTATGATAAATAGAATTATTCGTGGAGTTTATTTAAACAATTAAGGAAAATGTTAAGTTGCCTTTCAGTGCCAGTCCAAATAAAAAGAATATCATCTACATATTTTTAGGTAAAAAACATACTTAAATAATAAAACCATACTATTAAGAAATTCTTTTTTTTAAATTATTTTAAAATATATCGGACAAACACTAGAGCCATCCTTTAGTTTAAAACTTGTAAAAGTGTTATCTATTTATTATTAATAATAATAATGAAACCTGAAAGCTAATTCGATAAAATTGATGAATAGGTGATCAGTGGCGATATTGATTCAAAATATCTCGAACTTTGGAATATTTTATAAAATTTAGAGAAAAAAATTAAATTTTTTGTAAGTTTTAATAAAAGTAACTGCTGATATTTAAGATTTTTTATGAAATAATTTTGTTGAAAATATTTTTTAAAAATATTTTCAGGTATATATTAGGTATATAGATTTTCACTCTGAAGGTTGCAATGTACAAAATTGAAGGGATGTCAATATTTTTTATGGAGTCTCTCACCTGGGAATACTGGAAACAGATTCTGCTAGGGGATGCTGTCAGATTCAGCGATACCATCTCTTTTCCGCCTTCCGACAAAACGGTTGAATAACTTCAACCCAGGCATCTTTGAAAAAAGTTTGATGGTTTATTTTTTCAAAGGTATGTTTATTTCATGCTTAAATTTTAATAATAAATTATACAGTAATAAAAATAAAGCACTTTATAGTGGTACTTACACTACTTATTGAATTATCATCCTATTTCTGGGCCAATGGTCTTTCCATCAGGATACAACGTATACTTAAATTAAAGATGTTTGAACTGCGATTATTATTCAGAATTTTATATTTATCTTTTAATAACAAACCATTATTTATAATATTAATAATTTTACAGACATGTGACGGTTAGGAATTATAAAAAGTGTTAAACGCAAATTTAATATTATAAATAACCAAATCCATTTGGAAAATAGTTACCGTTTAAATATGCTTTCACTTTATTTCTTAATTGGTTATTCAACTTTCATTGTCTTTACTTCGAATTTAAAATTGAAGTTTGCGTTACAACCCGATAAAGGGACCAACGGTCCCGAAATATATTAATAATTCAATAGATAGTCGTTTCGTATAAAGTATAAAGTGTTTTATTTTTATTAATAAAAATAACCACAAAGTTATTTGGCAATTATTGAAGAAAATAAACAACGTATCTTAAAGTATACCAAAAAATATCTAGCTTCTGTTGAATAATAAAATTCCTAATTGGTATTTTACGAATATTTTATTATATTATTATTTTTATGAGCTTATCTATCGAAATGTAATAATTTTGTTATCTGTTTATCGGTCCGCAAAGTCCTTAAATTTTTCAACAAAATAATAATTTAATAAATATTTTATTAAGTGCCAATTAAAAAAAATAGAAAATCACTTTCTTATAAGAAATCACCTCATTTTTACATTTTTTTTCCAGGTTTCCAGGCTTTTAGTGTAATGTAACCCTGTACATCGGTATGTACGAAGTAAACGATCCCACTTACGATTTATAGCGCCCAATAAGCCAGCACAGCAATAAATAACAAATAATAGTTTTAAAAAAATTGTATTCCAGTATAAATATAGGACACGTCCACTGAGCTGAAAACATTGATGAACTATGCAAAGCGCACGAGAGTTGTTGATCAGAATTTTTATCCGCGATTTCCTCGGAAACGCGAAAGCCTCAAACATAAATTTCAAATTCGTGAAGGATTTGCTCGCGCATGGGAAAATATATAGTTCGATCCTTAAACATCGTAAAATGTATCAGAATTTCTAATAATAAAGAAATATTACTTTTTCACATGTATGGGCAGCAAGATATTATTTTATTTGGTCTAACGGCATGATTTTTTGTACTCAAGCTGTTTCATATTGTGTTCATATTATAAAATTTGGGAATAGTCCTGAAATATGTCACTGAGAACAACACTATCGTAGGATATACACAGAACGGTCTTAAATTATCTACAACCTTTGGGAAACGTCTACAAACGTCTTGAAATATCCGGAACAACCGAAAGGCACCGAAGATCTTCTCCAAAACACTAGAATAATCTAGAAAATATGAAAATATCACCATTTTAGAATAATTACGGAACTACGAAGTGCGCAGGGAAGTTGTCGTGTTTTACAGTTCGTGCAGTGAGAAGTACGAATATCGCGCGAAGTACCTAATTAGCGAAATAAACCAGAGCGAAATAAACAAGCATTTTATGAAAGCATATCATTTTTATATCCACTCCGGTTATAAAATCAATGGTAAATATATTCAGAATATTTTGGTTTTGAGAGAATCCAAATTTTTTTTTAACAGAACTGTTTTTTTGTCACAGGGACATCATTAATCATATTATATATAACAGCGTACATTATAGATGTCTCACAGAGACGAAAGTAGGTTAAGAAGTCTTTTGGGTGTACATAGGGCTTAGTAATTCTAGTAATCCTAAGTAGTAATCCTAGTAATGCTAGTGATTCTGATGAATTTCATTACACAGATAAAGTATATTGCTAAAAAAGCTGCAAAAAATCAATATAAATGTTCTTAGCGACATCTCTGGTCATTCAAGGGGAATGAAAAAGCTTTGGTGCCGGCCGCGCTGAGGATCATTACAACTCATATGTGAAACGTGGCGTATAATTTAAATATATACAACTTCCAAAAATTAGTAGACATGGTATTCTATCATGGGTGGAAATGGCGAACGTTACATTGTGTAAAGTGATCACTTAAGCCAGCCGTACGATAGGTCGTAAGCCCTAGATATACCCAAAAGTCTTCTTTACCTACTTTCCCATAAAAATACAGATTCGTCTTTGTGAGACATCTATAATGTACATAGATTGGTAAATATCTTTATGTCCATTTTACCTGCAAAAGGAAAGTTACTTTTTATGTCCCTCAAAAGCTCGACGTACCATGCTGGCATAAGTTTCTGCCGTACAAATATTAGCGTACAAAATTCCTAGAATATAAGAAAATTCTGTTAATAATTTTTATTTGACATATTTTTCAAAACGTCCCAGTAAGTTAGGTGCGTTGTATTCACCCGAACAAAGCCATCGCGTCGATCGGTCATTTGAAAATAAATAACACTACTAGATACTACTAGATAGCATCAACCTTTTCTAACCTTTTTTATTTTAGAATGTAGATGCTTCGACCAAGACTATTTCAGACCCTGTTTTTAAAACAGCGCAATAAAAACAAATAAATTCGCCTTATGATATGATACTGGCTGTTTTGAAACGATTCAGTAGAATTTATATTATCACTATTAAAAAATCTAAAATAAAATTAAAGACTCTTCTAGGTGTTCGTAAATCTAATCATGTTCGTAAAAGTGAATTAACAATATTTTTATGAGGCTAAAAAGAATCACGAATCAGTTGTTTGAAATGATTACAATACTAACGAAGATTCCAGAACGACCTAGCATAATCTACGGCTTACGAGAAACATCTCCAAAAGTCTGGAAAACGCAAGGAACTTTTCGAAAACGCGAGAAACGTCTCGGAATTTCGATAACAGTATTAGCCACTATAAATACGACACGCGGGAAAAAGTTTGGATTTATTTACCGCTCGCGTTGACAGCGATAACACAAGCAAAGGTAGCCGCGGGCGGCGGGTCAAGCGAGCGGTAATTCGACAGCGATTCTATAAAGTTCTTATGTAGCGAAATAAAACCGAAGCGAAAATTAATAAGTGCGGAAATTGATGGAATATTCTAGTGAACAGTGAATAAAGTATTAAAGCAAATATAAAGTGTCTACTTACGAGTGGTAAATTTGCGAAATAGTTTAATTTAAGGAAAAGCGTTAATAGTGATAAGCGACTTTGTACGTTAGTTTAATTAATTAATCGGTACACAATAAATCCTGTATTGAATCCCAGCGTTTTCATTAATTCCTCCTGTAGCCACGACAATATGATTTCGTACAGTTTTTATGTATCATACAATTATTGTACGTAACTTAGTTGATTAATTGCAAAATTATAATTCAAACTAAAGAAAATGTTCATATTAAACTTCAGATCCAAAAGACAATGGTAACTTAGTGTAACATAGCGGACCTTCATGGGATCCTTATTGTTTATCATTTACATAAATTACATTATATCAACACCAACAAAATATACTCTAATATACATAGACGTCAGAGGCCTGGAAATAGCGAATTACAAAATAATTAAAGAATTGGCGATAATATCAAAATGACTTCATTTTAATAAACTTAAATTAAATATAATTTTTAAAAATGTACTTTGTTTTAACCACTTATGTATAAAAAATTGAATTTTGTTATATATTTGACAAACACATTGACGACGGCTAGATGTGCTCAGTTGTGAAATTACAAAGCGACAGATATCGAGCGAAATAATCGGGCGAGTATTTACCAAAGTAAGGAAATAAATAAATGTGATAAATATTACGTGCGATAAATGAATATTCTACGAGCGATAAATAAATGTGTTACCCAGCGATAATAGTTCATATACAAGAGATATATTACGAAATAGTGTGATTCAAAGAAGAGCAATAAGTTTATACCTAAATGTACTGATAATTGTATTAAACTTTCATTTAAAAGCATCAATAAATAGTTTAAAATTAAACTCTTACTTCGTTTCCATCTTTTGACTCTTGTTACCTTTCCAGATTTATTTATTTTTTAAACTAATAAAATATCAGCAATATGTTAGGTTACTTTAGTAAATTATTTATAGCTTATTTATATTCTCGATTTTATTTATCCACTTCTTTTTGAATGACGTATTTGAAAAGTTCTTTTCAATAAAAATATAAATCTTTCTATATATTGTCATAAAAGCCTAAATTCCTCTGGGATAAAACAAAGAGTCCCTTAAATTGCTCTCCAGTTTGTCTCCACCCTCGAGATTTTATCATCACCCCCCTTATATTTTTGTAAGGCTTTTCTTTTCACAAAAGTGTTCACCACATGAATGGAAGCTTTATCTTTTAGCTCAGCTTAAAACGTCAAATGTTGAATGATACAGCATTCAATCCTTAAATTGTAATTTTACATAACGCAATTAAGTTGTTTTTTTTTTAATAAATAGAGATGCGAGATGGAATACGTGTCACGTCAATATTTTTACTATTTTCAAAATAAACAAAACGCTTGAGATATGAAAATAGGACTAACTTGCTAGTATCCTTGAATGTGGCTCGAACCACCGAGCACCAGAGCGTCATGACCGTTACACCAACAAGCTGTTTGATTGTTTTTTTTTTATTACATACATTATGCTTCATAAGTCGATTCGAAAATAGAGTACAGAATATATTTACTAAGATATTATCTACTCCCTATTTAAAACTTAGCGGCCGTCTGATGCCATCTATGGATCGCCAAGTAATGCGCGCCTTAGCCGAGTCGCGCACCCCTGAATATGCACTGGGCTCGTGGCCGCCTGGCAACGGCCGGCAGTCGCAACCCCCCAGGCTGTTCACTTTATCACCGCTTTTGAACCCTTCTGAACATTGACTGTTTGCCTAAAGCATTTTTTACCGTGATGAGGTATTCCTTGGAATTTCGAATTACGAAATACAACTCTAAAAATAAATTATTCCACAAATTATGATTCTTATTTCGGAACGCTGTTTTTAAAAGGCTGTTTATCATGTGAGGCAGATATTATAAAGTAGAATATTCACTATTATCTTTAATTATGTAATAACAATACTGACATGTAATAAAAACATTTAATTATTATCAGATATTTAATTTATTATATATACCTACAGTTTGTGTTTGTTTACTTTACAATCTTTGTTTTTTAATGAAATATGTAAGGTTAACGTCATATTTCTTATTGAAGGGTAATTGTTTAAAAACTAAAATAGCATAAGAGGATGTGAGAATCCATGGGGAAATAGTATTATCACGGGTTGTGACTTTCGGAGGATAATGAAGACGCTGGAAATTAATTAGAGATTCATTAATTAATTTAATTTAATTTTAACACAGTCTTTAATTCACATAATTTATCACCCGACTATGAACACTTTATTATAGCTGATTACCACTTTATTTATTACTTGCTAGAACGTACCATGAAATTCTCACAGGAGTCGCAATTATTTAATTCGCCAGGTCTTTCGCTCGATTATTTCGCTTAATATCTGTCGCTCCGAAATACTGCGATGACATAAATGTTAAACAAACTCAATTGCGCAGTGCGGGGCTGCTTTATTTACGTGATAGGTTTTCGAATCCTCGAGAACAATGTTTTATTTTCTAGTGTTTACGTTAAGGTTCCAGATGTTTATACATGTTCCCCGAATGGTACAGCTAATTTCCGAGTGTGATAGTAAAATAAAAGCACAAGCAAAGGTACTTAATGATCTCCTTACCATAAATGATAAAAAGATCGACGGTGGATGGCATGTACAACGTGCCTAAATCAACTCTACTAATTTGGAATGTACGTCCGTCCGTCCGAAACGAATTACATCAACAACACTGATGATCAGCAACAAATATTAACCAAAAATGTCGTTATTATGCTGTAAATATACTTAAAGTTTTAGTCGATGAAATCAGTTTGAAATTTCATCTGAAATTAGAACAGTTAATCTGAAATTTAATCAGAAATTAGGTTTAAGCGAATTAAGTCAATTTTCTATTCTTATAAAGAGTTTTCAGTTGCAAAATCCTGTACTTTTATGTTCCGTAAAGTAGTAAAGTGATACTAAACAAGATCTACAATATTATTATATCCAGAAGTTGGTCAATGATGGCCAATTATTCATTCACATAGACAATATTTAAAGGCGTGTCTATAAAAAGGGTCTATATAGTATATAGTACATCAGGTCACAAAGTGATTTTATACTTTTAAAATGGTCTATATAATAGTATTGGCTAATCTATCGTAGAGGCCGCCCGAGAAATGAAGAGGCTAGCAGGTGACAGAGAGGAGTGGAGAAAGCGAGTGCTTGTTGCAGACCAATCCTAGGATTGCGACCCAAAAAAAAATACTATGCACCATAATGCAGGATTTTATTTTTCATGATTTAAACTCAATCTTGCAGAAATTCGATCTCAAAGTTGGCTTATGTAGAAAAAGGGTCAATATTCATCCATCTGGTAGTAATATGACGGATGCCAACAGTTCGACGATGTTACTGAGATTACTTAACATGAATAAAAAAGAAAATGTAATATAAATGTCCATAATTACAAATATCCAAATACAAATACAAATGTCCATAATTATAAATTTTTTCTCTGTCCTGTAAAATTTTGTTTTTGCATGTACGCAGACCCTTTTTGTAGAGACGCCTTCATTTGTTAACAGGATAAACGTAAACTTTGGCACGATCTGATTTAGCTTACTCGATACCGGAATACTAAGTTAGTCAATAGTGCCGGAAAACTGACTAAGAATCAGTACAGAAATCTAGCGCCGCAATGTTTGCTCGTTGTGGAAATGTATACAAAATTGTGTATATAATATACAAGTGTTTACTGAGAATATTACTAACGGATCATCTACAGGAAGTTCCAAAACTGTGTACATAGGTACACAGTATTGAAATTTCTGAATTGAATTACGAAGTTCAAAGCAAGTATGGGCTCACTTCAAAACATTTTAAAGTGAGCCTATACTTGTTAACATGGAAGGCTTTAATTTGCAACATTTACCGAAATGTGACTTTATTCCTTATAAAATGTCAGTTATACTGGTAATCTATCATAAAACGTGTCAAAAAGTTAATATTTTTGAATTCTATTACGATTAAAACAACGTAATGGAAAAAAAAGTATTTTAATTCAATAAAATTGTTAGATATCGATATTTATAGTACACAAAGATTATATTATAATAATATATATCGTTATCTCAAAGAAATCAGCTATTATTATTTGCTATTTATTTGTTGATTTGTTTGTCGATCTATTATATATTATGACGTGACGAATCCGTGTGTTCAGTTTATCATGTGTAGTATTCTAGCTTTATAAAGTACAATTTTGAATTTTATTTAATCAACGGACCCATATTCTCATTGCAATGCCATCTGGCGGTCGGAGCACGATGTGCATGTAAGTCCGAGGAGCCTTTTTCTGTAAACGAAATGGCTAGGCAACGTCATAATATCTTAAATAAAATTAATATCTAATGTTCACATTAATTTTTTTTTTAACAGGAATTAATTCGAACTATTAACTCTTCAAAAGTGTTCTCAAGTTTTCATTGCCGTTCAGAATCTTCTGTGTGTAGTTTTCTATGATATTCTTCCGTGTATATCTGACCCTTTGGCTGAAGTTTCGGATTCTATTGCAGGGCACATCATCAAGACTGTCATGAGTAATTTTTGATATAAAGGTAAAGTAAGGCCTGTATTGCCGAACCGAAAGCAAAGTGTGTCCTAATTATTGTTATTTACAAGTCCTACTATTTACTATTAATTAATTATTATTTTATTTTATTTAAAAAAATACAGATGCAAACACGAAATACGTATCGCATCAATATTCTTACTATTTTCAAAGCTGTTTGTGCTTTGTTTGAGCACAATCAAATTAAACAAAATACAGATCAAACAAAGCAAACAAAGTGGTTTACCATGGGATAGGCATCTTGGGCCCGCACTATTCCTAGTCTTTATCAACGATATTGTCGAACTATTTGATAACGTTGAATGTTCGTTCCAGCCCAGGGAAAAGAGACTGATCAATGTCTACATGACTCTCAAATATCTTCCCGGATCCCGGCTGGAACCCACCGATAAACCACTGATTCTTTTATCGTTCGAAATAAGGAATTAAAAATCAAGAAATGAAATTATAAGTTGAGCGACCAAAGGGAAATATATTTTTTTCAATTCTTCAAAAATAGCAACCAAAAGGAATAAATATCAAAAAGCCGGCACGAAACTACGTATTACTGATTCGAATAATGTTAATAAAATGCTTTATGACTGAATAATAACTAAAATCCGAAGAATAACTAAAAATGCTGCCCTTTTTCTGAAAATCTTCTCTTTTATATCACTTCTTGATATTTATTTTTTGCCAAACAAAAAAACAAAATTCAAATTTTACGAGTGTTCCGAACATTTCTCCATTCAAAATTATCAATATTTAAACTATAAATTGTCGAGTGCTTACTCGTATAAAATAATAAAGAAAACACACCATTTTATTCAATAAGTAGGTACTTACTTAATTTATAAAAACAGTTATAATTTGAAGACTTTTTATTATACTGCATCGCCAAATTATTTGATAGATATCTTGGAGGAAACATTGAAGTTTTACTTTTCGCGGATGATGTCAAATTTTGCAAGGAAATATCAGATATAAGCGACTGCCTCAAACTTCAATCAAATTTACACAAATTAAATGACTGGTGTATTTCTAACAACTTATTCTTAAATGTTGATAAGTGTCAGCTGCTGTCAAATCTCTTTTTTGTTTTCAATCAACAAAATTAACCTTTACAAAGTAACAGAGATTCGAGATCTTGGCGTCATTTTTATTGAGAAACTTAATTTTGAAAGTCATATTAATTTCATTACAAATAAAAGTATGAAAACCTTAGGTTTTAATAATTTACACACATAATGTTGTTATATTATTATTGTGTATATTAAATAAATAATAAAAAAAAGCTAAAAGCCTGTGCTATGAAAGTAGTAACTTGCTGTTGTCCTGGAATGGGGATCGAACAACCGACCAGAAGATCACTAGGCGAATCACTAGGTTCATCATAAAACTACTCAGCTAAACATAATGAATAAATTCCATTCCTTATCGATCATATTTAGGATACATCTTACGGAGAGTATATTACAAGGACCAGTCAGGCTGGTAAAGGTTTTATTGTTATTTAAATGTTTAGAAAAACTCAAATTTCTTATAACACAATATAAAAACATAACTTTTACGGTTTTTTTCTATTGCGGTATGTTTAATAAAAAATCTAATAATATGGTTTGGCGGCCCGCGTGGCCCAGTGGGTATGACACTGGATTCTCACACCGAGGATTCCAGGTTCTGTTAGATCACAATTAATCTATGTGATTTACTTAAGCCTCGATGTTTTTTGATTTGTTTTGCTTCTGTAATTGGGCCTCAAAACCTGTTGAAGCGTAAATAAAAAAATAAAAAAGGAAATTCTAAAAATATTCTTTATTAATTTTGAATAATCTATCGCCTGAACAACTGCGTCTTTTATGTTTTAAATGTAAAATGATTCACTTTCAACCAAGAATTTATATATTCACACTGATCTATTGGCATTAAAGCTTAAAGAATAATCAATAATTTAATTTTATTACTTAATCACATTGCTGAACATGAATATGGAGGGCAATAGAATAGTGTTTTTTAATTAGAAAAATATAATATTTTCACATATACAATTATGTAATTATACAATGAAAAAACATAAAACATCTTATTATAAAATTTCATTTTAATTTCAGGTTTCTAACAAAAGAGTAACACTACGATTTATACATTCTTACATATTATACAAAATATTTGTTTGTGGCGATCGGTTAGAAATGCAAGCGATATTTTGCCCTTTCTTTACAATTTCTCTTGCATTTTATATCACACTTTTATTTGAAAAGATACCTGAAAAATTTCGAACATTTGGTATATTTTTTAATAAATGCTCTTTAATTATTTATTTTATTAATAAATTACCCAATCAACATTATTTTAGATCTGAACAAAATTGCTTCGAGACTTTATGAAACTGTATGAACTTAGTATGATTCTTTTTTTCATGCGAGTGCATGCATTTAAAATAAAGGCAATCATATTATTTATTGAATTGGCGTTTACTTTGTGGAATGACATTATAATTATATATAAATAAATAGATTACTTGTCTAAGACCACTAATGAGTTTAAGATGATTACACAACTAGTTTCGACAACTACCGATGTTGTCATCAACGGGTGATGATTTAAACCCATTTAAATGGGTCACCACCGTTAAATCATCACCCGTTGATGACAACATCGGTAGTTGTCGAAACTAGTTGTGTAATCATCTTAAACTCATTAGTGGTCTTAGACAAGTAATCTATTTATTTATATATAATTATAAAGGCAATCAATTATAATGACCTACCTATATTATATTGCATGCGTTGTTAACATGTGAACAATCCGTTTTATTTTCATTTTCATTTTAATTTTTTTTATTTAACTTTACTGATATTTTTTCTGATTAAGTGGTTTCATTTTACTGATTTTAAATTAAATACTAAAAATCTGCTTAAAAAAATTAGGTTCCTGGAAACTCAATATCAAGAATAAATTGTTGGTTTTTAAATTTTTCTCATATTATCATTGTCATCCACAATCTTCTTTGTTGAGTTTTCTGAGAAATTCTTTCTTGCGTATCCGACCTTCCTAGCTCACATTTCGGATTCAGATTTTTTTTCCTTTAATGTGATTCTGTCGGTATGAAGAAATCTTAAGGGGCATTTCACAATTTATGTATAAGGTGTAAACATTAATTATGTCAGTTCTGTTTTCAAATTTTAAAATCGCGCCAAGTTGGTAAAAGTTATATTTCATTCGAAAGAAAATTCTCTACTGTACAAGATATTGTGTTTGCCTTTACGTAATATTTACTATTTTATTTAATTACAGGCCTTCAAATAGGAATACCAAGTAGACAAAGGTGAGCACTTTCGACACCACATTTAGTTCGCGGTCAATCAAGAAAATAAAGTCGCTAAAGCTGCTTGCGATATTTTCTCTGTGTACGGTGAAAACGCATTGAATAAAAAGATAGATCGTTGAAGGATTTCGCGTTTCAAATATGATAATTTCAACCTGAAAGACGTGGAGTAAACCAGACGACACCTCAAATTTAGTGGGGAACGCCTAAACTATATTATTAATGAAGATCCCCTTCAAACTATCGTATTATGAAAAATTTTCCATTTTTATAGATTAATTATAAAAAATTAAACAAAATGACACAAAAATATTAAAAAATCATTAAAATATCTCTACAAATGAAAAATTTATGGTACTTTAAAGTTGCGTTGCAAAAATAATTTCGTTTCATGGGGCGGTCCAGCGTGTGACGTCACTGGACCTAGACGACGCGGCCTGTGCTACGATGATCTCAACTAGGTCAAATGACGTCACAGGTGGCATGAGCCACAGTCGCACCGCGCCAAAATACGTAAACATAAATAATCTACTTCTCAGTCATTTATTGAGAGATTTCAAAAAAATTTTCACTACTTTATTAGTTTTGATCTAGATTCTATTCCATTAAGTTAAATATAGTACGAGTATTATCAACATTATGAAACTTCTTCACTGGCTGAGCAGATAAATTGTAGTCCACACACAACCCCCATCTTTATTCAATGGAAAAAGTCCTGAAGTTTGACACTAGAGTCTCCCATGTTTTGAGTGAAAAGAAATAAAATGCTTAAACTTCATCGAACTTCGCATGGCCATATGCAAAATTTCTTTTCTGCTGATGAAAAATGGTATCTTTATGTGGATATATCTAATTTAGTGTAATTTTTTAGTTGTGTTCTCTTGTCCTCTTCATTTGTAAAAAACAGACACAACCTATGTTACCACCAAATGTATAACGTTTTCCCCGTTTTATACGCCTTTTTCTATAAAACGAATGTGTTTTATTATTTTTTTATTTTTTTTTTCAGAATTCATCTCACCAAATTTTTTTTCTCGTACCATATCAACTTGCCTGACACATTCGGTGTAAATTTAAAAAAAATTCTTATATTTTATTAACATTAATAACATATAACACTAAATAAATAAATGTAAATCTTGCTCTTTTGTGGAAAAATAGGATATTAAATAAACTTGCATTTCCGACTAACAGATGAAATTATAGTAAAGATACATATTTACATGTTCATGTAAGATCCAATACCGAAAACGCTTCCCTCACTCAGGAATATCTAAAATATACACTATGCACTTAAAATAAACTACATATTGTGCATGATGGAAAATATTCCAAAGTGATCTTTGTAATAGATCTCACGTTTTGAGCGATTAACCAATTTAATAATAACACTAATCTAAACAATATTTTTGTCAGCGTCAATATTTGGTTTGTTATTGTTTATAAATATTCCTGTAATAGTGTTGAGGTCTCCATTTTTACCGCAAGCATCTACAGACTCGACAGTTTGAAGGTCTTTGTTGCTGGTTCCTGTAGACGATTGGGATATTTGAGCACTTTCCGTTTTTCTGTAAAAATATCAAACATTATGAATTTTGAAAAATGTTGTAATATATAATAATGTAATATATAATAAAATATTATAATATATTAATATTTCCTCTCCAGTGCTGTTGACATTTATTTGTTAATATTTATGTGAATTAATGAATACCCTAAATACACATTTAAGGTTAGCCTCTTTATATTATTAAATTACACCGGACACAACTTTTTTTTTAACCGGTCGGGTGCTGGAGCGCAGATCTGCGCTCCCTAGATACGTATGTGAATTCGACCTATTTTACCTTCGTTTATGGGTTATTAAACCTTATGATTTATTGTATATCCAGTTTCTGAATGAATGAACGAGTTCTATTTGTCAAGTCACCTAATTTGCTGCGCAAACCGATCAAAAATCATTCCAAATGTCGTCTTCGAACGGTCCATTAATTGTGTTATTTATCTGTTAAAAAGTATTTTTTTGAAAAAATAAAGTGTTAAAATTAAGTATTTTTATATTCTTTGATATATTTAGAAGGGAAATATTGGAATACAATATTTTTAGTGTTATTGCCTTCATGGTTTTATTCGATAAACATGTGCGTACATTTCTGACAGTAAATTTCGTTACCTACTTGTTTTCATAATTAATGAATAAGTAATTAAATTGTCCAAGAAATTATTGAAATATGAGTAATTATCGATATCTGTATATTGAAATACTCGAAACTGCAATAATTTTTGAGTTTTTAATGAATATAACCATCACAAAAAAGTGTCTAAAAATAACAATCGTGCGTGACAGCGTGACGTGCGGCAGACAGGGTACATTCCGCGTTACGTACGACCGGTTAAGAAACTAACATTTATTTATCACAACATGCATGTACTGTGGAAGAAGAGTGGTATGGGGAGCACAGAGCACAGAGCACAGCACAAAAGAAAATTGTATAATCTTATCTTATTTTTTTTAAGTATTATTATATTTTTTAATGTGTTTAAATTATAAATGTTATTTAATCAAGGTAAAAAAAATATTTGCAGATTTTCACGGCCATTCAGAATCTTCTGTGTGTAGTTTTCTTAGATATTCTGCCGTGTTTATCTGACCTCTTTGGCCGACGTTTCGGATCCCATTGCAGGGTCCATCAGCCCTGATGATGGACCCTGCAATATGCAGAATATCGCAGAAAGTTTTCACATAAGACACAGTAAATAAATGGTGTTTCAGTAGCAAGAATTATTCTGAATTTTTTATTCACATTTTAGAAGAGGATCAGTTTTTGATATTAATAAGGGTTACTAATTTTTACATAAAAATTATACGGGAATGCAGTTGGATAAATTATAAATCTGGAAATAAGAAAAACTCTTTATAGTTAGTTGAATAATATAAATAAGCAAGTGCTTTTTAAAAAAGTTATTTCTTTAATTTGTTTTCATAAAAGTATTTAATTATTTAGTCACCACCAATATTTTTATTTATTTTGTTATTGTCTATACATCGGCTGCGAAAGATTTTTGTATTTTTAACAAATTAGTAGTGAAAAAAAAAATTTTTAGAAATTATGCCTATACTTTTTTTAATTAAAATAATTTTAAGAAATCATATTTTTTCCGTCTTAAAAATCGAAAAATTCTACATGAAAACTGACCTTATAGCACCAGAATGCGCGTCTTACTTTCAGCACTGTATGGGAATGGTAAAATTTGTATAGGATATTGTATTTATTTTTATTTAGTATTAAAGACATATTTACCTTAAACGTTGGCTCGTTAGTAAGCTTATCATATCTTTTGCAGGAGCTTCAATAGTCAAGTATAGAAGTAAGGAAATTGAAAATGAATACACAATGTCACCGAGACAGACTCCAACCTGTAAAAAAAAATGTGACTATTTATCACTGTGAATTTACCTTTTGGGTGAATTTGTGTTAAAAAGTTTTAATAAATAGTAAATAATATAGTAATGTTATTTTCCCAGAAAAATCATTTAATTTAGAGAATCACCAAAATACACTATTCGGTATATTATTCGGTAAATTATTAATTTTAAATAATCTAATAATAAAATAAAATAAAATTAAATAATAATCTTTGATAATCAATCATCAGGCGATATAGGATTCCCTTCTCATTCCCCATGCCCAACAATCAGATTTTTTATTCTACAATTTATTCTTCTTCTTTCTGGAACCCTCCTAACTCATTACCCAGGTAGGCTATTGGGGCCGGATCTTCTCATTTTCAGGCTGTACCTTCTTCGATTCTGGGAGTTGCTTTCATCTAGGCCAGATTTTGGGGCACTGAGTCATCCAGCAGTTATTTGATCTTCCTCTTTGTCGATGAAGCTCCACAAACATTGCCTGCTTTACCGAATGATCCGGTGGTCTCGTCTTATATACTTGTACTATCTCAACTGTCGTTCTTCCAACTTAATGTTCATGTTTGTGACGCCCAGGCTACCAGGAATACGTGAATTTTTAATTCAATATTTTAGTGATACTTCTGCCACCATCTAAGTGTTCGCATTACTGCTGTTTCAAGTTCCCCAGAGTAAGAATTGTATATAGTTCAGTATTTGTAGCTGTTACTGATCTAATTTTCATCCTTCTCACACCTATTCTATGGTCAACATCCGCTGCTCCAACATACTCCATCTATGTGAATAAGTGCACCCAGATACTTAATTGACTCACAGTTGGATATTATTTCCCCATCCAGTTGCAATGAAGAATTTGCAGCTTTGCAAAAGATATCATACTACAAAATATTTATTAATAAAGGCAGTTTATATAAAAATTGTTACTTTTTTATGTGAAGTTTTTTCTACTTAAATTATGCTTTGTGAAACGGGAGTACCATCTGGTTAATCTATTAATTTTAAAATGGGACAGCACTCACAATTGCAAAACCATCTAAGAAGACAGGCTGTCTAGACATGGTAAGTGATCGCAGCTGGATTAGTAGATGGACCAGGTAGGCTCCGTATACCAACTTCCCTAAAGGCTTCCAAGGCGACCAGCAGAGCATGTTAGTGATCACGGCTAAAATATTAAAAAAATATATATATTACATGCATTATAAATATCAATAAATAACAAACTAATAAATAGAATTAGAGAATTTTTCATAAGAGTTTTTTAACATTCTAATTTATGTATTACAATAAAACACTCCGATGTTAATAACAATAAATAGTTCGTCAAAGTATCAAAGCTACTAGAGTTCATATAGTATACTCAGAGTATCGTAGACTCTAAGGAAAGGAAAACAACAATTAAATGAAAGTTTTCTATGAAAGAAACAATTATAGGGAAATTTATTACTTGGAACGGTGTCAAAGTTGACTTTGACTTTTAACGGTCGGTTCCGGTACAATGTTGTGCATACCGTGGATAGATATAGTCAGCGACTCAGATGTGCTCCAGAGAGCCAGAACTGAGAGAGACTATAGATATCAAAGTCCTAAAGGTGTCATATTTAGATCATGTGCTTGGAGGGGAAAAATACGACCCTTTGTATTTGATAATGCAGGAACAGAACGGCAGGAAGCAGATCTCAAGGCTCCATAATATGCCAGATTGGACAAGCATGAAGACGGTGAAAGAGCTGTTCCGCTAGAGATAGAGAGATCTACTCTCAAATGATAAAAGTGAATTTGCCTCTTTAAAAGGCGAGTGGTACATCTATTGTTGATAAATTTAATACAAATTAAGTAGGTACCGGTCATGTTTAAAGTTTTGTAGAATCAT
The DNA here is from genome assembly GCA_016648135.1 of Agrypnia vestita. Lineage (NCBI taxonomy): Eukaryota > Metazoa > Arthropoda > Insecta > Trichoptera > Phryganeidae > Agrypnia > Agrypnia vestita. The sequence continues at coordinate 52,599 of JADDOH010008598.1, read as the reverse complement.
AGACATCTACAAATTTTTATTTATAAATATTTTTTTCGTTTCATCTCATGCTAATTCACCCAAATGTTGAACAAACATCTGTAATCTGACATTTGAAGATTGACTTACTGTGAGCAAGTGAGCACTTGATGTGTACACGCTGGCTAGCGCCCCATATCCAAAGAAACTCATAAGAGCATAATTCCTGCCTAAGAGATTGTCTTGAGTCAGAAAACTCGTGTAAATATCATTCGTGGATACGAGACATTGGAGTTAGTATCTTATCATACTCCCATATTTTATCCATAAACCATCCATTGCGCGTCGATCACGATCGCCTTAGAACGATTTTTAAACATAAAAATGGCAATATAAAGTTTATGGAGATCATTACATCCCTGGACTTCCAATAGATTAGAAGCTTTTAATCTTACAGTGAATGGAGCGTTCTAAGAGTAAAAGCTTCTATATCTATTGCTCAATCGCTCCGCACCGGTCGTATAAACCGTTGCAAAGCAGCACGGCCGCTAAAACAAAGCCATTCATTGTTCTTGCTCAATACATAAGAAAATGAAATAAAAAACAAAATTATATAGGACTGTATGAAATGCAAAATACGTAGGTAGAAAAAAAACAGTATTCATATTATAGAATCAATAAATGAGCATTAAGTAACATGAAAGTAACAAAAAATAGGAAAATAAATAATGAAAAGAAAATCAAACCTCTAAATCAAAATACTGTAGCACTAAAATAAAAGTAAAAATTTTAAAATTCAAAGAAATATCATGAAGTAAGTTTGAAGAAGAAAATAATAATGCTGTAAAATAAAAGACGAAATACTACGGCGGCGGCAGTGGATGTATTTAATCTTACAAATAAAATTACACTGACAAACGCCACGTTTTCTAACTCGTGATTGGTTGACCCGCATTAAAGTTTAGAGCTTGTCTAGACTCTGGCCTCTGATCACCAAAAATTTGTTTGCAAGATATAACAAGGTTGGCAAACGCTATACTTACGAACTCGCCCGAAAACTGAACAGACCACCAGCAAACATACGCCGGTAGCCCACACGGGCCTGTAAAGACCAGCATAGATGGCAGACTCCACTGCGCTGTACTCCTTTGTCGGGATGTAGAACACGTACCCCGATGCCATGGCTGTGAACAAGAGGAGGAGAGCCAGCATCCCACCGAGAGATGACTTCATCTAAAAAAATATATTTATAAATAAGCAGTAAAATTTTTTTTTATTCATGGGAAGCTAACTAACTAAACTCACTATATGTACTATATAAAAATCAGATTTTACATGATTATTTCATAGTATAAAGACCATCTTACAAGTTTCCACAGAGTTAACATGTTATATATTAACATATAGCAACAATACTTCAGTTATACAAAAAAAAATGAAATTTTTAAGTTACGAACAAACTATGAAACTCAAAGAATTAAAGGTAAAAGGGGAATCAGAATTGGATAGGAAAGGACAGATCTACTTAGTAAAAAGGGCAAGAGATAAGAAGAAAAAAAAATGCATAAGATATATAGCATAAATATATCTGATAAATTCATCTGCATATACATATACGAGTCTGGACAAAAGAAAAAAGATGAATTAAAGAAAGATACAAGATAAAAATTGTCCTAAATGTCAAAAATCAATATATGAAGTCTGGACAAAAGAAAGATTATTTTTTTTTATATACATAGTTTTTTTATAAACACACATAAAATTTATACCTGAGAGGCTATTAATTTTATATCAATTTAACCAACTTCATAGGCAGCACTATAACGTGTATTTATTGAGATTTTTTTTAGTATCTATCCTATCCATATCTTTGATCTTTGTAGAATTATATACACCTCAGTGTTACTCCGAGACCATCCATATGTTAATTTTTTTCTTATAAAAGATAATTTAATAAATAAATAATAATTTTAATATTTTATATAAACTACCAAGCAGTAAGTTTGCAGTCCAAAGAGAACTTTTTCATATGTGTGAAATAATATTGACGTACACGCTTTTATTAATACTGAGTAAAATTGCTGAGAGATGAAAAAGAAAAAGGACCGGAATATGCTAAGAACTTGTATTTAATGGCAGAAGACAGCACTACCCATATTTCCTTAGTTATGAATGCTGACGAAAGAGTTCCAAAAGAAAATAGTCAGCTCTTCTTTTGTTCGACCCTGTAAAACCATATTGTGAAAAAAAGTAGTTGGGTTAAGTAAAGTTGGGTAAAGTACTATCTATGTGTAGAATGCATGTATTTTATGATCATTTAATAAATGTATGTTATGTTTAAAATGCATCGAGCATTGCCAGCATCAAAAATTAATCTCACCGTACACTTTTTTTTATCAACGAGATGTTTTTGATATTGAAGCGACCATTTTATTTGGATATTGCTGCATTTATCTTTGTACCCCTCAAATGAAATTAAAACGTTTTTTTCCATATATAAAATAAGAATATATTTTATTATTATCATTTGAAAAAAGATTTATTTTTTAAGATTTCGACTAAAATTAACACGAACCTGAAAATAATTTTAAGAAGTCTCATATTTTTGTGTCGCGTTTATGTTAAATGAAAGACGAAACTATGAATCAAATTTTTTATCCACTTCAGCGTATCAATTAATCATGTAACTCTGAAACTATTTCTATATTATTAATATCTCGCTAACGCAATTTTGTTAAAACGTTAAAGTGTCTTTTACTAAGAAAATGAGTTATAGCTAACAGTAGACATGTTTTTTTGATACATTTAATGACTTGTCACCAGTACACTTGTGTCAATAACTTATTGTTCGTTGTTTTAGTATTATATGTGGTTTCGTTATTTGTGGTTAATACCAGTGAAAAGTTATATTATAATGCTACATGTTAATTATGCCCTTATTAAAGTACACATTTTATAAAATCACGGTATTTTATACCATGCTTATATAAGCTTCAGCTATTTGTCTGGATGGAATCTTATAATTGATATTTCACCCGCTTCCCAATGTCCAATCGAGCTGCAATTTTGTGCACAGACGTATTCTCAATGACTATACAGGAATCAATCAAGATTCACTGATTTATCAATTATTAATACATCGTAAATAATGAACTTAAATTTATATATGAAATAACTTCATGAGCTTCAGTGATGGCGCTAGTTTCCTACCGAAGTGATTTTGTACGCTGGGTAGACTAAAAAGTAGAAAATTATATTACATTAAAAAATATTTTATTGCGTGCGCACTTTCCCTTTATCCACAACAGAATTCTGTAATCTATGTCAATATCCTATGCGTCCACTTTTTATCTCAGAGAGTGAGGCAAAAATTTGTTGGCCGAAAATTTATTTTTCCTTTTTAGTACCTACATTTAAATATGAGCTTTTTTGTGAAAAAAAATTTCATCAAACATTTCAAAATACAGTTACTTACCACAGAAATTTTTTTGTTGCCAGCATCATTGTATTGGAAAATCAGGTAGCCGGTGATAAGACCCAAAATGTATGGCGCAGCACGTGCGTGGGTCTTTACATACATTATCTGGTATATCGGGTGAGCCTGAGGGTCCGTGAGGAAGCTGAAATCAGTCAATAGCCTGCGGTTAGGGATGCACGTATATTGGAGAAATTTTACCATAAAGCCTTGGCATACTCGCTGGTTCATGTATCTCAGTTGGTCCATCTGCTCTCCAAACAAAATACAATAGATTAAAATGTTTCATGCATGGTCAGAATTAATATGTACCATATAAAGCGACTTCTGAGAATAATATTCCATACAAGAATACATACCCTAAGGTTTTTACAGTAACGCAGTATCAGTAGTAATGTTCACATAATGTTTATTTATTAATTAGTTTACTAAAATTGGTTAAACATGAAACATTTGTTTTGATAAAACTGTTTGAATGAAAACATTTTTTCGCTCCATTCCATAATTCTTGTGTTTTTAATTGTGCTATGTTTTCGAGTCTGAACCTAAAGCCAGAAAAAATTTCCTCAAACACCATTTTTAAGAAAAATGAGATTGATTTAAAAAAGCGAAAAAAAATCAAATCGTTTATTTATTAATTAATTATTTTTCGTTGGTGATTCGTGACTTTTTTGTGAATTTAATTTTATCTGAACGACAGACAAATGTCGGGTCCCAGCGCTAGGGCTAGGTATACACGTTTTGTTCCGCACCTGCGTTTAACTCCTACCTAGAAAATCAACAGATTATTTTAGTACGTACGATTCCTCAAAAAATTACTCATCCGCTGAAAAGTTTTCTTATTAAACCTACGAAATAATGCAGCTTTTTATTTTTTTTCACTAAAGCATTCTCGAAAAAAATGTTGAAAAGTTGAAAAGAAATTTAAAAATAACAGCACATTTTTTCCATATTGTGCTTGATATATATAGCCTTTCTATTTTTGGGTTTGTGTTCAACACACCATAAAACATTATGGAAAGATATTTTTACTGACATATTTTAAAATGATAAATCGTGAGACTTATCCCCAAGGTATGTGGAAATTGTCTAAAAATCGTGAGTTCACGATTTCTTTGATATGATATAATGATATTGAAAAGGATACCGATGGCACTAAAAGCTCTATTTGATCCAAAATACACTTAGTGCTTAAGTGAAGTAAATCTCTAGAGAGAGGATATCTTCACTTGAATATAATATCCGCTTTTTAAAATGACGAGTTTGACACTTCACATACTACTCTTGTACTCTATTTAAGTGTCGATAATTCATACTGACGTAGTTTTTACAGTCCTTGGGATTCATTTTATGTATGTGTATCATATTTAGTATGTACATAAAATCAAAAAACATGCAAACAATACATTGTTACAATAAATACACCAATATTATAAAATTATAAAATACAAATAACAAAACAATTCACTTTTAAATCTGAGCCAAACATCACTAATAAATTTATACAAGTAACTTCGTATTTGAATTTGTACATTAATACGTTTAGTATAAAACAAACTGGTTTTAGAAAAACTATTTTCCTTCATCGGGGCAATGAAAATAATTATTATGATTAGTTTCAAAAAATCAATGATGATACCTTTGTTGTATCTCACAAAATATAAATATTTGTAATCCCAAACGATGCCGTTGGTTTAAATTTTTTTTGAGTATTTAAATACAAAGTGACATAAATTATTGTCTATATACAATTTTATTTGAAAATTAATTGAAGTGTTTCACGTTTATAATTAATTAAAAATGTTCACAATGTACGCATTAAAAATCTACAAATTTCTAAAAATTAATACAATTATTTTGAAATAATCGTTATTCAACTATGACAACTATTGATTTAAATATTTTAAACGGATTATAAAATTATTCAAAGTCTAACCATGATTAAGTTTTTAAATTTTTAATTCTAGTTAAAGCAATGTTAAAGCCTTCACTATCATTTAGTTTGGAATAAATATTATTCCACATTATATGATAGTGTACCTATATAAATATTTTCGTTCTGAATTTGATGTAATATCTGTATTCAAAGCTATATACGTTTTCTTAGAATCTTAGTTTCTGAATCCAAAAAAACACTTCAGCGTGTTTATGTATGTTTCTTTTACAAATGAGACTTGCTTTACTGGGTATTCTTCATGAATATTGTTTATTTTACGGACAGTATCTTGTATGGCATAATAAGTAGTTCCTATAAAATAGCTTTCTAAAAAAACATTTTTCTTTTCAATCACCATCAAATCCGAGAACATAACACATTTCTTTTTCGACGTCCAACTATCGGCGCAAATTTGTCAGGCGAGGGCGTGAGGTTAAGGGATGTTTTTCCACGATAAAATTATCCTTTGAATACAGATTTGGCGAAAATTTCACATTAATCATCACCCCCTATTGAAGCTCTTCGCCTTTCCTGGCACGATGCCATTTTAAACCGAACTTTGTTATATGCGGGTCCGAGTGTTAATAATTGTTACTAGCGGAAACTAAACGACTTCGCTAAATGCGTAAGGCATTGGCTGTTACGCGACAATGTTGGCCATTGTACAACCATTGCCGATGTTTCCGTATAATTAATTTTTCAGTGTTAATTATTTAAAAAAAAATGAAGTAATCTACCACAGTTCGATTGTCTGTGTGCTTTTAAATAAATATGGACAGTATGTTTTGGATAGATAATTCGAGAAAATCGACCATTGACTTAATTCAATAACATTTAAGACAGATTTTAAAATATTTGCAGATTAAAATACATTTTCATGTATAATATTTTTCATTTTTTTCTAATCCCATCATGATCCGTCTTGAAATGTTAATAAATACTTCATAATATAATAAAGTGCCGCTCATTTAACTATGTGCAAAACATTAAATTTGTTATGTCTACATGAGTTTAAAAGTATTTTATATTTTACTTATTTTAATACTAATCGATGAAAGATTTCGAGAGAGATCGACATTAAATATTATATAACTCACAAAAAGGTGATAACATTAATGTTTTTCATCTAATTTAATCATCATAAATAATAACTAAAAAGTTAACGCCAAATCCATCAATAATATATATTGCCGCATTTTATAAAATAATCTAGAAGAAATATTTTTACATTAAATTTGATAGAAACGCTATTTAGAGTGATTTTGGCAGTTAAACGTGATGGGTTCTTACATGTACATATTCTATGTCATAAATACATATTCTTTAAAAAATACTTGAATACAATTAAAGAAACAAAAATGAATACATCGCAACGAACGGTATTCTTAAAAATAAAAAAACAGTGATTATCAATAAAAGTAATAGATTATTAACACAACACTACAATTTTGAGATTTTTTATTAAATTATTATATAATATATTATACGCATGTTTAAATCATTTTTCTTTATTTAAGACCATTTTTTTTAGGTTAATGATTGCACCCTAGATCAACTTGAAATTTACTGTAATTTAGCTTAAAAAAATCTATTGTGGTGAATTCTGGATGAACAGTACTGGCTTTGTCAATAAGCAAAACTGTTATTTCAGGTGTGAAAGTGATCCACTACGATTCAAGAGAAGCCTTTTTATCCGAAAAACCTCCTGTATGTATGGTGTGGTTTTTGGCATGGTGGTATGATGTGACTTTACCTATTCTTTTCAAAATGATGCAAGAAATGCAATTACAATGATTGCTGAGCGATAAAGATTGGTGTTAACAATGTTTTTGTGGTCAACATTAGATGATCTCGGGTTTTCGCGGCCGTTCAGAATCTTCTATGGATAGTTCTCTGGGATACTCTGCCGTGTTTATATGACCTTTCTGGCCGACGTTTCGGATACCACTGCAGGATCCATCATCAGGGCTGATATAATGAATATGTGTCGATGTTAAGGTTAAAGTATTGGCTTGCAATACCATACCGAAGTCAGGATGTGTCCTATTTTGCTTTAGGTTAAGTACTGTCTTGCAGTACATGTCGAAAGTAGGGTATGTTTATGTTAATGTAACATAGAAAAATTAATAACACTCAATTTTGATGATTAACTGTGATTTTTACTGTTTTTCATATTGGTACTAAAAAAACGAAGTATTTAATGCAAAAATAAAACGAATAACCGTGTAATGAAAGGTTGTAAAATATCAATCAGTTGATTCATTTGGATCGGAAAAGTTCAGACAAGAGCTTTTAACTTAAGCTTTCTTCTTAAAACTTTATTTTTCTGCTCAAGACCAAAGCTCATAAATTTCCAGTACGACGACGATACTCACTAAGTACAGGGCTTGTATTTAGCGTATTCGAGAACGAAATACTGAAGCCATTTCATAATAAAAAGAACTTAACCAACACATTTAATTTTTGGATAAATCACAGTATATTTAATTTCTCACCCATAAAAAATTGTTTAATATTTATAAAATAAAAACCCTTTTATGGTGAAGTTTCAAAATGAGACGTTTTTTGATACTTAAAACAATTTGGTTTGTTTAATTAGAAAGATATACAGAAAAATGCATCTATCGAAAAAATATTTAGTTATTCGGGAATATCTTTCTTTTTGATTTGTTAAAACTTCACATGAAGTTGTGTTGTTATAAAAAAATAAAAATATATTATTAGTATGTGGATTTTTAAGAAGATAGATTTATCTTGGCGTTACCTAGAGTTTAATGAATCTCGAAGGTTTTTCGTTGAAGGTCTCGAGTCGTTGCAATGTAAAGTTCACAGCGATTTCAAAATGGAATAAGTAGTAGGTAGATGTATCATTTACACGAAATGATACAAGCGATGTTATAAATAATGATTTTATAATACAAGTTATATTATAATACAAATTTTCAGCAATTAACCATGGGTACTATGATAAAATATATTCTAAAAAAGTTCGTGTCCCGGTGATAACCATATATTTTCTTGATAGATTTTTCTGAATATCCCTCTAATTTAGCCTATAATTTGTTATATAAAGCTGTATTCAGACACATCTTCATCCCCTTGTCCTAGTAGGGTCGGGGGCCCAAAGACTCGACAAGTTGTTTCCATGTTCCCCTGTCTTGCGCTGCTTCTGCACGAGTCAACCATTCTAGATCTATTCTGTTTTTAAAACCTTTTTCTGTTGCTTCTCCCAAGTTAATCTGGGGCGACCCACCGGCCGTCTTCCTTCCGGGGTTGCCAAGAGGATTCTTCCAGGAGGAACATGATATTCCATAAATATCATATAAAATTGTATTGTACTTTAGTGTCACACAAGGATTGTCTATCAGGATCATTATTTATATTTTCTTACTAAAAATATTATGATACGTATACGAGAGCATTCAGTGTTTGATAAATATATTTTAGATAGTGATATAAGCACACCCTCCTTATTTTCAACCATACCTACATGTGTGGCATAGTATCACAAAAAAAATCGATTCCTAGTATACACCAATCAACGCCTGGTGTGGAATGACTAGTCTGTATCACCTTGATCTTCATCTTGACTGAAGGTAAAATTAAGCAAATTTTTTATTACTATAATTCAGAGAGTTATTTTAAAATTTAGTAAAATATACTTATAAATATTGTGAGAAAATATGAGATACAGTGATTTTAAGATAAATCCATATTTTTTATCAGCGAAAAAACCCATCTCTTTTGTTCGATCACCTCGATAATGTGTGGGATTCACTAGTACTATCCGTGTCATAAGGTGAAGGATGAAATGGCTAGCGGAGTAAACCTCTTTCCATTTGAGAAAGACAATCAAATCAGTATGTGTAAGCCTTGCATATGACGCACATTGTTTCGTTGCGTTGGTGTTTATACGCATATGAAACAATGTGCCCCGTATGCACAGCTTACACATACTAATTTGATTGACTTTCTTAAATGGAAAGAGGCATACCGGGTCTTAAAAATCCCTTTCTTCTTCTATGCACTATTAACTTGTTGAAGAATGAAATGGGTTTTGCGCTATTTGAAAGCAAACATATTTAAATTTATTTTTTGGTTCATTATAATATGGATAATTTAAACAAAAAATCATTTTTCTATTTTTGAAGAAAATATCTAGATTAGTCCACTATTGAAAATGTGCCCTGCATAAATTAGGTTCTTTTAAATATGTTGATGTTGAACATGGCTTGATTTGATAATCGTATTATAATGTCGATCTTGCATTGCCTATAAAAATAAATAATTTGGTGTTGAAAGATGAAAATTGTGTCCTGAATTAAATTTTTTAGTAAGAGAAGCTTAAAATTTCAATAAAATTGATGTTTCTATATGAATTGTGTTTTTATTATTAAAAAAATATCTTTTTTATATTAAAAAGCAATCCGTTCGTACTTAGGTCATAGATATATTTAAGAAATTAATACAATAAAATTGTTCTACTAAAGCATCAAAATGTTGTAATAAGCATTTATTTGTGATATCATTTTATTTATAAACAATTTATTTAGTATTGAAGTAATAGGAAAGCTTCAATTCTTAAAGACTGTAATTTCAGCTTCATTAGTGTGCACCACCAAAGTGTTTTTGGTAGTTACCAGAGGGTTTTAACCCTGCGGTTAATGGAACGCAACCCATGGAACCTGAACGTAATTCCAGCCACTCCAGCGCCAGCCAAGAAATTCTCCTTACTTAAATTGCTCAAGATTTCGTGCAAAGATAATATTGTAAGGTTCATTTTTGCTGATCGAAAAACGATATCCTGTTATTGGGCAATTTAAGAGTGAAAGTGAAAAATGAATATGATTTCAATAAAATTCTCTCAACTGATTTGCAAAGTAGATTTCGAACTACGATCAGCGACCATTTGCCAATATATTATATGTTGTTACTTTTTAATTACGTGGGTATATTAAAATTTAAAAATACACTATAATCGGAATGTTAATTTAAAAATGTATGAAAAATATTTAATTTTCTAATAAGAATTTGTGAATTTATAAAACATATATTTATAAATTATTTAATTATTACTTTTTTAAATTTTTTTTTACTGTTTACCGAACTGGTAAACAATAATAATTAATACTGTATAATTAATTGCAAAAATACATGTTACTAGAGCGTGCCGAAGACACTTGTAATTGGGATAGTGGGCATAGTCTTCACCATCATGTTTATTATCAGAGTATCATGTACCTATTATCCTGTTTGTGTCTCTAATAAATATATAAAAAAAAAAAAAAAATCGTGGAAAAGAGTACAAAATAGCTACAAAAATATATCAAAGCTGTGTTATTTGTGTATTGAAGTTAATCAGAGCATCCTTGTAAAATAGACGACAAAAAATCAGTATGTGTAGATTTATCAACCTTTTGCGCGACTTAATTGTAAACTTTACAATTTATTTTCCTTAAAGTTTGTTCCCTCAATTTGTAAAATTCTTCATTTTACTTGAGTTTATACAAACGCATTAAGTTACGGGAAGGCGATTTTTTAGGATATTGCCAGAGCGCTATATTTCAATTTGTTCAGGGATAAGGCCGTAAGTCTTACACAAAAGCGTTAACAGCGTACTCGCGTCCATATAAGGCGCTGTAGTACTAGCGAAGCATTTTGTTTCGGCTGCGCCAAGTTTAATCTTTTGAGTTACTTGCGTGGCGTACGATCTATTAATATACATTACTTCTTTCGATTTCTGCTTGTGCTTATTTACCAAATAGTTGAACATGAATATTTGGTGCAACTTCTCACATAAACCCCACAACACATTGTATAATCCCAGGCAATTACAATCGATAGCTCGCGACTGAACGATATCTTCACTAAAAAATTCAACGCTCCCATCACTTTACATTAACAATTTTTTTCAATTTCAATTTCCTAAAACCTATTTTTACCTAGTTACATCCTACTCGTCACGTTATCATGGAGCTAGTTTTGTCACTATACCATTGTATATCAGAAATATGTTTCAATTTTTATACTAAATTGCATGGTTGCTTGGCAGAAATTGCTATTTGGCAATAAACCCACCCAAATGTTTTAATAAATGTACAAGAATTTAATAAATAAAATAGATATATTGTGGCTCATTGGGTAGGCCGAATATATATATCCCACAATTGAACAATTGTGTTAAATTTCACAGAACTTTGTTCTGAAAAATTGCAACTTCACAGTAAGAATGTGTTCTTAAATATAATCCCACAATTGTTTTATATAATATTTGATAACCCTGAGGTATGACATTTGTCATCTGCTGCCAATGAAATTATTGAATTATTTGGTTGCTATAAAAATAAAAATATTTAATTGTTAAAACATTTTAAAAATTTGGCGAAAATAATGCTGAGACCGTTCGAAAAGTCCGTGGAATTCTTAGTATAGGTACACAAACAATTTCTAAACTGAAAACATTAATCTGACGCTTTATTGCTGAAATTGAGCAAACTGCCTTAATTAATCTCAACGTGTCCGCTTTATAAGTCAATTAAAATTGCCCAAATAAATACTTATTTTGTATGTTTCGTATTAAAGTTAAATCCGGCGTATCAGATGGACCACCCTCTATATCGTCATTAGCACAAGGTATTAATTATCACTTGTTTCTTTAGCTACAGCATTCAGAAGTTAACTGAGCGAGCCAATTGCTTCGTTAACTTTCTGAGATATATGCGTTTAAAGATACATCCGTGTTAGGATTGTTTGGGGGACCCTGGATATTTATGAGAGTTATCATACTCATCGTGAAACAGGAGCATCGCAGGCAGCTTGAGCATGTAGGTGATCAGTCCGGGAACTAAGACGGACACGGCGAGCAGCAGGGCCGCCAGCAGCGGGGCGGCGAGCCGGTGGCTGCACAGCCGCCTCGCCGCCCCGGGCCCGGCCGTGAGTGCCGCCCAGGAGCACAGGAACACCACTGACAGCTGGAAGTCCACCGGGATGTACCAGGAGTGGAACAAGCACTGGAAACAAGAACAGGTTCATTATCATGTGTGCGGGGATTAGAAACAAAAACGCCACTTTATACGCGACGGTTCCTCATGGAAGATGAATAATGAATTATTTGAAAACCATTGAAATCCTAAAAAAAAAATAATTCTCAAAACACACTTATAAATAATATCACTTATTTTTTATAATAATTATAATATTTATTATGATAATAATATTATATCATAATAACAAATAATTTCAGTCCACTTCACCAATCATAGAGCTTTTTGCGGATAAAATACCCCTCCCCACCGCGCGTCACCCTGACCTACGCGATTAGATTGATAAATTTTGTATTTAGGTTAGTTATTATCTATATCCTGATGATGAGAGGGAATGCTGCAATCGAAACTACAGTAGTAATTTTATAACTCGTATTGTGTGTGTGTGTATTATAAAGATAAAATAAAACATACTGTAAAAAAAACCTACCTTAATTTTATTCGTATTTTGAATTACCTATACTGTCAAAACACTTAATCAAACATCATAATTTCGTTGTCTGTCTGTCTATCCGTATGTCTGTCAGTACGTAACTCCCTGTAACATACGTGACACTCAATGAATTTACGGCTAAAAAAGGTAATTAGAAATCTCACGGCAAAAAAAAAAAGTTGCGCATGAACCTCAGCCGCGCAAATGCCAGCACGGAACGCTTTCAACATTGCCACCACCGCATGCATATCCGTGACTGGTCAAAAATGTACTATGTATATACAAGAACTTAGCTAAGACACGAAGCACTATTTTGATATTATGTTCCGTAATTTCTCACGGGTGTATGACTAGTAAGTCTAATGAAATGAATACAACTCACTAATTCATAATTTTATCATTGTTTCCAATGATTTTCTTTAAGATTCAATTAAAATACATTGATTTCTAGAGCCTAGTCATTTCATTGGAATCAGAGAAAAAATATATTTAGAACTTGAAATTTCAGAAGTTTAAAGGATAATAAAAATTATAAATAAATTAAAAACGTGTTTTAATTTGGATACGAATTAAATATATTACGTGCCTTAAACAGTAATGAGCTTTCTCAATTAATCAAAATGAAGTATTTAACAACTCCGTTAAAAAAAAAAATACAACGCAATGATTGTTTCGTGAATGCGAAAATAATTGGTATTTTAATTAAATCTATTATTATATTAATAAAACTTACCATATCATCAACATGGACGTAGTTGTTAATCATCAGCATGTTTGTCCACCAATAAGACTGGCAGTTTTCGGCATCCCGCTCTATCTTCCCCCACAGTGGCCCGGAGCCCGTGAGAGGAAGCACAGTTGCTGTGAACCAGAGCGTCACTGCGTAGGCGGGAACCAACCTACGAAAAGTCGACAAATTATAAGAATTATAAGAAATAGTATACGTTTTTATTTATTATTTAATTGTATGTTATAGCGAGCGTACCAGTATTGGTATGTATAATCCGAAACTAGCAGTAGATATAGCCAATACTTTCCGATCGCCCTACTGAGAGCTGCGTTATCTTTATCTGTGTATATATTATATATTTTTCTATTTTTTTTGTTCTTATATTTTTGCATTTATATTTTTTATATTACAACAGACAAGTAATCAAACTAGGAACCCTACATATGAGGAGCTAGTGTCATGTCCACTGGATTAGCCACTTTTTAGTTAGAATAGAAAAATAGTTAAAAAAAACTGTATTTGTTTCAATACTTATCCCAATTTTGATAACAAAATTCGAGGTTCCACTATTTAAGATAAATCTCATATTTTTAATTATTGGATATGAGTTTTGGTTTGACACATCTACAAAACATGCTTTAAGGTGAACTTATTTATAAATGTGTAACGACTTAGACAATAGGCATTATGACACTATTAAATACCTAATTAAAAAATATGTGATTTTATAGAAGAAAATATTTTGAAAGGATTCTATAAAAATGATCCAGTTTTAGTATAGACATTGAGAATTTCCGTAAAATAAATGTATAAATTCTGCATTCGGCCATTTTAACTGAAACACAGACCAGAGTGAATGACGTCAAGCCTGAGTACCGTCACCGTGTACATTGAACTGTTTTTATAGACACAATGCAATATTTACTTAGACTTGACGTCACGTAGACGCCATGACACCTGCCGGCGTTTTTGAAAAATAGGTAAATGAAAGCTTATTACTGAAATAATGGTATTTCGGTAATAGTACACATGTACCTATATTATGGAAGGTTATTTCAAAATCTGTCACAATGCCTATTTAAAATTAAATTCCTTATTTCTTAAATTAATAAAACAAGTAATATTATAAATACTACCTTAAAAATCTGAGAAAAATAAACAAGGGAGCATTAATAGGGCCTTTGTTGAACTTCCTCAGAAGGCCGTGGATGGCCAGGAGTCCACTCAGAACCAGGAAGCTGTCCACTATCAGGTCCCCATGTGACAGAAACATGAACTCAAATGAACGGTATACCTAGAATAGAAAAGAAAACATAAATTTATTGTATTTGTGGACATAATTTACACAACCCGAGAATAAAAGTTATGTTCCTTGGATCCATAACCCGAAACATTTTAAAAAAAACTTATGTCGTAAGGCTGGTAATTTATATTATTTTTTTTACTAGAAATTTTTTGAAATCTTTATCTTTTTCTAGAATATTTAGTTTCAATTTCATTTAATAGCTTATCTTAATTTAATTTATACAAACTCTCTGATTATTTAATTAATTATGTATTATTATAATACTTAATGTTTTTGCATTTATGTTACATTTAATATTACTAATATATATCTTGCAATCACTTATTTGAAAATTTATAAAAAATTATTAAATAAATATTAATACGAATATTTAA
Source organism: Agrypnia vestita (assembly GCA_016648135.1). Taxonomy (NCBI): domain Eukaryota; kingdom Metazoa; phylum Arthropoda; class Insecta; order Trichoptera; family Phryganeidae; genus Agrypnia; species Agrypnia vestita. Next base: position 37,344 of record JADDOH010008598.1, on the reverse strand, counting down.
AATTTCTTACAATTATTCATATTTAGTTTCCACGTTTTCGAATTATTTAAACTCTGTATAAAAATGAACTTATTTTTAATTATATTAATTTCATTAATTATTCAACAAGAGTTATACCTACTGCAAAAATATTATTTATTTTTGTCACGTGTTGAGGCTGCGGGAGGAATGAATGAAAACGCTGGAAATTAATTAGCGATTTTTTAATTACTGATTAATGAATTATTCAATGTACAAAGTTACTTAACACTTTTAAACTTAACGCTATTCTTTAAATTATACTATTTCTTAATTTTATCACTCGTAAATAGACATTTTATTGTCGCTTTCACACATTATTTAAAATCACTAGAACACTTAATCTAGTTTTCGCACGTATTTTTCGCTTCGGTTAAGGAGGAACATCACTAGAATATTCGCGTAAAAATATATATGTATACCTACCTATAGACTGGGATAGAGAAAATAAAATAAATAATAAATAATTATTGAAGCTGCCAACATTCATCAGAACAATTGCTCACAAAATGTAATCTTTTTGTATCACAATTCTGAACCCTTTTAATGAATTACTCGAGGTATTGAACGTAATTTGAATATTGACTGACATTTCAATTATTCAATTTACTTCTCTTCCGGCTTTTAGGTACGGAACAAGAAGATGTCAACGGCAAGAAATTGAGGATAACGAGGAGAGACATTTGACAAGATGGTAATTGAAAGACCATTGAGTCTTCCAAGACACGAATATCCATCTGTTTATTAATTACGCATTACCAAATGGATGACAAAACATTTAAAATTTGTAAACAGCATAACAATATACCAAAACTCTCCTAAATGAATGTGTAGGGCTCTGTATAACTTATTTCTAAGGAAATATTGAGGTATGGAAAATTACCAGGTTTTTCTTTGTAATTTTGAATACAAGTCATTTAAATAAGAAGAGGCATTAAAATAAGGCGTTTGACGTAACATTAATATATCATAGTAAACTACAATACATTTATGTTGTGTTGGATACCTCTTAATATAATTAAATGCTAATATAATATTTCTCTTCAATTCCTTATTTGTTGAAATATTTAATATTTCTTATCTTACTACCATTGCAAAATTGTTTGTTATGTTGTTAGTGGTATGAGAAAAATTTCAAGGCAAACTAACTTTGAAACGAACTCTCCCTGATCCTGCCCGCTGTAAAAATCACAGATGAAAAATATTACATTAAATAACCTTAATGTTTCTTAGTATTTAATAACTCCTTTTGGTATTGAGATATTCGAATCATCGTCGAGAACTTAACAGGATATTTAATCAAGATATATAATATAGATGTCTTTTAGAGACGAAGCTATTTTTTATATCAAAAACTACCGTATATATCAAATCTATCAAAATTTTATAAATGTGGTTGTCTATCATGGGTGGAATTGTGAACGTTACAGTGTGTAAAGTGATCACTTACGACAAGTCAAAAGCTCTATGAACACAAAAAAAGAGTTGCATACCTACTTTCCCATGTAAAAGATAGCTTCGTCTTTATGATACATCTTTAATATACAATTTTGATTAATAATGTCCCCCTGGGTATAAAATCCTGTACTATGTTCTTGAAAGATTTAAACATTCTCTAAATATTCTGAAGATATTTAATTATGTTGAAATGAAAACAATTTAAATATCTTCAAAAAAATATTTATTGTAAAATTTGACACGATTATTTACAGTTAATAAAGTTGTGCTTGTAATAGCAGTTAATAACCATATTCATTATTTTATAAAGGGAGATATGAAACATGCCTCCCTGACAGTGAATGATTTTATTAAAACAGCGGGCTCAGCTCACAGCGCGTCCGGAATATATTAATTATCTTTCCCACAGGAGAGCATGTCTCTAGAATATTGCGTCTAGAATATATTCTTTCATACCGAAAAATTCACGATAAATTAGTCTTCCTGAATATATTATAAACGATAAATAAGCCGCGTCACCTGTCATATCATCCAGAGCGATGCAAGACGTTCTAGCTACGGAACAAAAATTTTCTACTCGAATCGTCGGAATTAAAATAATTTTTACAGTTTTCGTTATTCATTCTAAAATTTGTGTCATTTGTCTTTCACTTTCGTTCACTGAAATAAAATCATTTATTTGAGTAAATAAAAGTCAAAAATTTTTTGGCAAATCAAAGAAAGAAGATTCATAGCTTGTTTATAATATGAATAAGCTGATTTTTCTTTTAACTCGTAGCTTCTGATTGTCCGCTTGTCTGCCGAAAAAACTTTTGATCGATTTTTAACCCTTTTCCCGTGATCCGATCGAGCTGAAACTTTGCAGGCAGACTCGTGGCGACGATAAAAAAGATATAACAAATTTTCGTTTAAAAAAATTTCAATATAGCATAATTTTGGATTTTTCGAAATTTTAACGTTTTTTTCAAATTGGAAACCATACAATGAGAAAGGAGCCCGACGCGTGGAGAAGACGCGAAACCTGTTTCAATTAGTCAAACTCGAGTCATGAGTCCGATCAGACTCTATAGGTAGCCCCCTATACCAATTATTACGTTTTCAATATTCTGTAAGTTTTAAGGATAATAATGTACATGGAATAGATTTTCCACATGAACTTAAAGCAAGAGGACTATGTTGATAGAATATCAAATTGTAAATAGTACAAATGAGAAAGGGAGTATAATAAAAACTTTGTTTTTATTGGTTAGTACTTGATATGTGAGGTATATTTAGATAAAGCAAGGGCAGCAATATCCAAAAAATTAAAAAAAGATGTTTTGAATGCAATCACCGAGGATCACTAATTTTCATCTTTAAATTTTACTTAATTCTTGATTTTATTCATCTATCTCTTCCAAAATCACATTTACTTTAAATTTATAGGCTTTTTACACAACGAAGGTATTGATGACATTGCTTTTAATAGTTATTTGAAACATGATTTTGGAAAGGTTAGAGCCATATTTATTATAAAATCTTGGGTTCAGTACATTCTAAATTAGTAATCCTCGATGAATGCATTAACTTTTTTTTTGATTTTGCTATCTTTTCTTTTATGCCTTACATATGATGGTTAAATCATTATCATGTGTCATTTTTTTATCTATTCGAAAATTAAAATTGTGTATTTTTTTAAATAAGCGCTTATTTATATTCAAGAACACATTTACATCGTTAAGTTGCAATTTTTTCAGAACAAAGTTCTGTGAAATTTAAAACCAAATTAATTAATTAATTAGAAAGACATACAGAAAAATCATATCCACGAAAAAATATTTGGCTGCTAGCGGGATTCGAACCGCGGATCTCCTCCTAACAGTTACGCAAAGTACTTTGTGTCTACCGTACCAGAAAAAGTAGTTTTCTCTAAAAATGGATAATATATGTTAATTAATTAATAAATGAGACTTACGTATATGGTCGATAATATTCACGGAAATGTACAAGGCCGCTATAGCATAATTGGATAACGCACCTGCCCAGGATAGGAGGAGATCCATGGTTCGAATCCCGGTAGTCGTCAAATATTTTTTCGTCAATTTGATTTTTCTGTATGTCCTTCTAATTGATGAATTAATTTGGTTTTAAAGCACTTACTTGTTCAAGATGCTCCATGTTTGAGAGCGGTCCAGCCAGCGTGGTCCCCAGCCGATGGTCTGTGATGATGAAGCATATTGAGAGGACCTTGATGCCGTACAAGACGTCCAGTGTACTTTTGTCGTCCGTTTCTCCAAGTGCCTTCAGCTGGTGGATCACGGAGTAACACTGAACCAAGGGTGAACACCTTGCTTCTGTAAAATATTAAAATTACAATTTTAAAACCTTTCAATTCACTTTATCTACATACAACTTCTTAGAAAAATGTGACTGAAGAAATATACCGTGACCACGACCGTGAGTACAATATTAACTAAACTCCTTTTTAGACGAGAAAATTGAGACTCAGCGGAAGCACGCCCCCCTCTTATATTTAAGACACATTAATAATGCAATTTAAGTATTTATTCTTGCATAATTAAATCTCCTTGTAAGCAAAAAGTTTTTTTTACCAAAAACGAGTCCCGTAAAGTAAAAACGTATTTTTGTAATAAAGCGTATTTTTATTTTTTATGAGTATTTTGTTTGACATTGTCACTTGAAAAATTTTGACTCTACTTTAAAATTTAGGCAGTTATCTACCTGTGAAGTATTTTTTTCACGTATACAGGTAATTTTTTTTTCATAATATTTTGCATATATCACAATAGTAATTTTTTGTTGTTTCTGTACCATCAAAGTAAATATCTTGTGTATGCGAACAAGAGTACATATTTTTAATTGAAACAGTTATTAACATACGAGATGACAATTATTATATAATTGTTAACTAGCTTTATTACGATATTTGCAGAAGGCGGGATGTGTATGTATATTTCATTGTTGTCCATTCCAGAAATTCTTAGAATTTTCTACATAAGGTTGTACTTACAATTCGCACTTAATTATCTCACAACAATTCAGGCAACAGAGATTCCTCTGTAGCAGGAATAATATGTACTAAAATTGTACTAGTAACTTGTGTGCAATAAAAAGCCTATGTATATTTGTTGTTTTATTAATGTCATAATAATTTTCTTAATAACTACCAGTAAAACGTTATTAACATTAGGTTTAACTGATTTACCCTTAATGCAATTTTTCGATAATTTTGCGTGCCATTAGTGGCTTTTAGGCTTTTATCAATTTATTTTTGCTTTTGTACTCGGAAACTTAATTACACAAATATCTTTTTTCCATATTTAATATTAGGATTATATTTTTAATGTATTTTTTTATAAAGAATAATATTTTTTATACACTATTAAAATATATATTATTAAATAACTCAAATAAAATGCAATCTTAATATATAAAAGATCATCGTAAATATTCAATCTCGTTATTGTATATAATAAATTTGAATATGTGTGCATATATTTCTAGTGTAGTGTATATTTGCCAATGATTTATCATATTTTCAATGAGCTAAACATGCAGTTTGCAATATGAAGCTTTTTCTGTTTTCCAGTTGCAATATAATCCCAGCAACACGATATTTTCCATGAATTTAATTTGCCATGAGAATTTAATGAAGAATTTTAATTCAAAGAGATCAAATACTGGTGTGGGTATAACATATATTGTTTGTTTTTAGTCCTAGAACTGACGGTACTAGGAGTGAAAACAAACAAACCCAAGTTTTTAGTTTTGTTTACAATACCGGTATTTTTTGATATTCCTTTTCAAATATTTTAATGCCAGCACTTTACTATTCAAATATTTGCAAAAGAATTTCTATGTCCTTTATTAGAAATATATAATAAATGTACAGTACTCTATAAGTTTTTTTATTATTTATTTTATTTTGTAAAGGTAACTAAATGAATCCCCCGAAAAGTGTTTTCACTCATGCTTTAAGGAAATATTCACATTTTTGATGACATAAAATTGTATAATTATAATTGATATCAATTTACAAGTACAAGTACAATTTGCAAGTTAGTTTGCTTTACAATAACATAAATATAATTTCACTTGGTAATTATTTAATTATATTTAAAATTATAAAAATTAATTTAATGTTTATAGCTCGATTGGAGAATCCAATTAATGTATTTTTTATGTACGCATATGTATAGTTCAGCTGAGCCTTTCTTGTTTTCAACAATTGTTCTTAAATTATTTTTACTTCTTGAGTTCCTTTAAACACAATTTGAAGCGTGAATTTTGTGGATAAAGTAGATGTGGTAAAGTGATGATCTTTTGTAGAGTACATAACAGTTGGAACATCAAAGTTTTGAAAAATTTGTGCGATGGCATAGTCGAAAAAATTTGATTGATATAGGATAAATAATGATAAATAATAACTTAGAAACAATCATACAAAAATTATGTTCCAGTTTTGTTTTATTAAAATGTCAAAAACATGAAATTTGTTAATAATTTTTCAATCTGAATCGTAAATTTGAATTCGCGTAGTAGTGCAATATGAAATATATCCGACATTTGCAAAATTCTATATAAAACCAAAATCCGGTATCCAGGGGATATTTAAATAAATATACTGAAATTTATATCAAACTGACATATTGGATGTCATTATTTTAAACATATTCATCTTTTTATTTCTTTGGCGGAGTTTAGTTCTCCATCGATGAGATGAAAATTTATGAAAATTGCGCTAAATTTTTAATAAAAATCACATTCCTGATTTCGTTATTTTTTCGAAAATAACGCAAAATTTATGATTAAAAAATAAATCGTTTCCTGATTTAGGACATGCGATAAGGTTTGTATATTTCATTTGGTAATTAAAATCAAAATTACTTTAACACAACTTTATAAGATACAGTGACTGCACGATTCGAGAAAAATGTTTTCATCTTCAGGATAACTAATCGTAGTATACTAAAGTTAAATATAGATTTATATTAGAAAAGGGTGGAAACATTTTTAATAGAGGATTTTTTACAAATTTTACCAGAGTATTAATTATATTTTATTTTATTTGTATTTAAATTTACAGTTGCTGGTTTAAAAAAATAATAGTACCTACTTTTATGAGTTTGTTTCCTTATTTACGAAATAATCGTAAGCCACATTGGGAATTTTATAATTTTGTTACACAGTTTTAAAGAAAAAAGTATTGTAGTATTTTGATAGAAAATAATCAATGTCAGATCATGTCATCATTCTTATTGTTTCGTATTTACGATAGATAAAAGAATTTAACATAATATAATTTTCTGGTTTAATTGCTCACCACAGTGGGTACAATGTACATTGTGGTACTTCCGGAACGTATTGCTTTTAAATAATTATTTGTTTTACGTACATTTATAAATGTTCACAGGGGTCCATTCTGCTACATAATTATTTAAATAGGTCACCTGATCACATTCTTACAGCATCAGCAGAAATGACATTATATCATATTTATACAAATTCTTTGAGTCTCCATTATCGTTTGAAGACATTACGTTTGTGTCATTATCTCTGTAATCGGTCTAAATAAATAAAAAATTAATTGATTTTCTTTTATTTTTATCTTTGGTATAGAAAAAATCTTCCGGCCAAAAAAAATAAATTGTCACGTTCGTTCGATAGCAGTAGATTATATTTAGAGAAGGGAGTGTCCTGAAAATTTCGTAGCTTAATTAATATTAAATTTTGATTAATTTAAAAAATAACTCACCCTCGCCATTTTTCATTGTCATGAGGTACCAGTGTCGCATAGACGCTGCTGCCACAATGAGGATTAAGGTTCCGAAGAAAACACTGAAAAAATACCATAACAGCGATAAGATTTAGAGTTTTAAAATACTTTTTGAATGTCTAACGTTTTGGTAAATAAGAGCTGTATATTTATTTCACTACAACAAAAATTTTTAAAAAAAGTTTACACTTTATAATATTTACTGTTAAATATATTTCTACATAAATAGTGTCAAAATTTTTATATATGAAAAAACATTTTTTTTGCCTTAAATCTAATTAAATAATTATATTTTAAAAGATGAGTGGAGTGTTCATTTTAGTTTGTTTACTAAAAAAAATTGGAATCTGTCCGAAAATATGAGTAATATATTTAAGATTAGCCCTCAATTCTCATGCCTATAGAGAAATCTTTATCTTCAGATGCAGCGATCTGAACTTAAATTAGATCCAGCCTAACGACGACACATTAATTATTTTAATTTACATTAAATTCATTTTTGCTCCATACTAAAAATTCCACTAAATAATAAAATAAAAAATCCACAGTATTTTTTGTCATAACCGTTATTAATCACGATAATGATGATGATTAGAAATACAGATCGTCTTGAACGAATATCAAATATCCCAGAAATACGCACAGAATAATATTAAATAAACATATGGCACAATACAGTAACTACCATATCATTCAATAAGCTGATACATTAAAAAAAAAAACTTGTTATACATTTTATGAGTTCGTGTTAATTCCTCTTCTGAAATATTTACGATTATTTAAATAATTTTTGTACAATAAATAACCATTGTAATATTAAAATGTATTTTTTATACATTAATATCATAGAACTTACTTTTGAACAGCACCATAAATACCGTCAATCACCAGCTAGCTGGTATTAATTTCGTATTTCACCAATTTACTGGTAATGTTATTTTGGATGCTCGTCTCATCAATGAATAGAAAGTTTTAAAAAAATCAAAGGTGACAAGGTTTTATTTTCTCAAATCGAAAGGAAAATAAAATCATATCTTACGTTTTTCAAAATTATAGTGACGATTACCATAGAGCCCTTAAGGTGTTTTTTTACGAATATGGCGCTGTTTAAATCATCCAATACAATTGTAGCTAAAATATATTATTTTATTTACGCTTCAGCAGGCCAAGAGATCCAATTGTAGAAGCGAAACACATCACAAAACACCCAGGTTTGAGTCAATTACATAGATTAATTGTGACTTCACCGGGAATCGAAACCGGAACCCTCGGTGTGAGGAGCCAGTGTCATACCCACCGAGCCACAAGGGCCGCCTAAACCAAAACATATAAACCATTAGGTACATCATTCAACTACAAAGAAAGCAGATAAGTTTAATGTAATGCTCAATTAATTTTATCTGAAGAAGGCTTAGTATCCATTTGTCAAATGGAAGACGTTGAAGTGAAAATGACAACTTCTTTTTTATGATCTGCTGTCACTTTCAGATTCCAGAAATCGCTTTGCGTTCCCATCACAAGCATTTTTATCACAAATGGTTTTCTTGAAATTTAACTTCTTTGAAGATATTTATAGAAAATGATCATATTTAAGGTGGTTTTCTCATATAAATAATTTTTTTAAATATATTTTTTTAATTTTTTTCTTAAATAAGGCCCAGAAAGAATTATTAAAAAAATGTTATAAGGGTAACCATGGCGCAAATCGGTGGAAAAAGGACGTAACTTTTGATCCCTTATTATCTCGTCAGCTTTATTGTCAAGGATATTATAATGAAGGTTATTCGTAGAAATGACAATGTTGGTAATTTTATGGCATACACACGTGCGGGAATCGTGTTAATTTAATCAGTGTGAAAATAATACATGAAACATTAAATGCTTTTCCTGTACAAATACTTTTTTCAAAACAACGCCCATGATAACTCAAAAACTTATCGTTCTATTTTAATAAAGCTTTTGTTATTTGTCAAAAGTTTATCTGTAACCCGCACCAAAATTATCATTATCCAAAAATATATATTTGTATAATATATTTTTGGTTGTAAATAGCATTTAAAAATATAATCAAATGTTTAACAAGTCTCCAACTGCATGACAACTACACAGGTGCTAACGAGACAAGTGCACACACGGCAACTGCACATTAATACAGGTTCATAAATAAACAGCTATACAGAGTCACATAATTATTCTGATACGGTAACTTTGTAGGGCGGGCGAGACCTGACATAACCTTAATTTGTTTTTAAATATATATCAATATGAGTATAATAGTGATTAAGGTTGCATTCTAAGGGTCTTCCTTATGTTGGTACTTCTCACCGGTAAACTTCTCACCGGTTTAATAATGTTACTTCCCTAAGGTATCTTGGACACGTCTTGTGAATGCCAGAGGAGCGCTGATAAAGCGCTAATAATAATAAAAGATAAATACATATTCTTAACAATCTCGGAGGAAGGGCGGCTAGAGGGACTAAACTGGGACAAACAGCAAGAAAGATTGTGTAAAGTCAGATTGAACATTGATTGATGATCAGTTCATAGTACCGAAGCGGCATAAGACAAGGAAGATGCATATGCCTTGTCGAGCCTAGGATAAGGGGGTAAAGATGATTATGATATAATTTGAATCACTTTGTGGTCAGTAGTGTATATGTGTGGAGTTGTCTCTGTGTGAAACTGTACTATATGCTGATGCCATGTGTGGAGTTATTATTTTTAAAATATATTTAAAAAATCAAATGTGGGTTGAAAAAGCAAAGGCAGCAATATCCAAAATAATATAATGCAATCATCGAGGATTATTAATTTAAAATGCACATCGAGTATTTCTAGGAAATATAGCCTGTAATTTTATAGAAAACATCATTTTGAAACGAATAGATATGTATATAAAATCAGTCATCTAGTACATTCTGAATTGGTAATCCTCTGGACTGCATTCAAAACATTTTTTTTATTTTTTTTTATATTGCTGCCTTTGCTTTTATACCCTACAAATTTTCTATTTGATTATATAAATTTATTTTAAATATCTCGTAACTGTGCTTTAAAATTGCATCATTGAAATAAAATGTGTTTTCATTTAATAAAATAGAAATATTTTAAAAACTGTATTTAAACTAAACTTAAACTAAGGAAAATCAAACACCGTAAATAGATTTTTGCGTGATGGGATTAATGAAAAACTATTTCACTTTGTAAAGAAATGTAAAAAAATTAACATTATTATGACAGATTCAATTCCGCTTTTGAGAATTCGCATTTTTTAAGGTACTAATAAATCCATCGCACGCACAAGTCCGTTAATTGGGCGGACGAGACCTTTCCGTAAGAAGTGCATTATTCATGCACGCGTGACGTCACACCCGTGTGTAACCGAGTGTACCTTCAATCGTGTTTCATAAATGAGAGCGGGCACTTTCCCTTTCTCGTACATACACACAAACATACATGTCGCAATATGTACACACACACTATTATAACAGCATTTCTGAAGAAATTTTAAGTTGGTCCATTCGTAAACAGCTCGTGAGTAAACCTTTACGTATAATGTACTATCGTTTGGTGTCGTAATTTAGCTATGAAAGGATTTATTTAAATACACGCGCATTTATTTAGATAAATGTTTAAATATTGAATGTCATAGTCCCACATCTTTCATCATAATGTTTATAGTATTAGGTAAGATTAAAGATTAAAATCGATATTTTTAAACTAAAAATTATAATATTATTTATTGACATGGTTATTACTTTTTGTTACAACTTGATTCTTTTAATTTTCACTAAGCTAAATTTAATTTTAATTAAATTTATTCAATACATAATATGTACATGACTTTAAATAATAAATCTAAATAAATAAAAAAAAAAATAAAAAAAATTATTTAAATAAATCTTTGATTACATTCCTATGTCCGTTTCATAACACCCATTTTCCTTTTCAAAGCGACGGTGTTTTGAAAAGGACAAATCGAGACCTTTACAAAAACTTTTTTTTATTATTTTATAATAATTTTATCAACAATTTTATTTTCTATATGTAAATTAGGTAGATTGGTAATTAAAATTAAAAAAGTTGTGTCTTAAGGCTACAGTCTTAATAAAATTGAAGTTTTTATAAAAGTGGCCGTTTCATTGCGGATCTCCCCTACGCTCTCTGTACAAACAGAACACATAAAATAATTTTTAACAGGTATAGCCATCGGCAGGTTAGTCTTGTATATTCTAATGCAAAGCAATCTATGTTTACGCTATCTGAGGTAATTATCAGGAGAATATATATGCAAACCAATGTTTCTTATAATTTCTGGATTATTGATCATAACACGCAACAATTGATAAACTCTGTAATACAGCCATATTTTGATTGTCACATAAATATGCCAAAATATACTTAAAACTGTAATTGAAAGATCTCATCTGTAAAAAAATGTAAAATCAACATTCGTTTTCTAGAAAAAAACACTAAAAACATTAATATTTTATTTACTTACAAAAACAATATGGCACCGACAGGAACATCTCTGTTTTTGTATGCCAACTGACAAGATGATGGATCGACTGTTGCCCTGAATACCGCGATTCCACCTTCAGCTATGGACGTTTCTTGGAAATGCTGGTTCATCATCAGCTCCAATTCCTCTGAGGTGCAGCTGGCTGGTACGCACATTGCCCAATGAATCATGTCTCGTCTTCTTCGAATCTGATCTCCGGCGTACTGCAAGAAAAGTATTTATGTTATTTTATACATTGTCCAGTAATCCAATTCTTTTACCTAGTTAAATATAGATTTACATCCCAGACCAGAATTTATATCTATTATTTAAACTACAAGCACTTTAATTAGTTTTTTCATCAGTGAGTATTTCGTTGATATCTACTTGTTTTAATGTAATAAATTTAAAAAATATATCAAATATTTTTAGCAGTCCCAGTACATAAAACAAAGAAATTAGTTGAACCAATACGAAAGGTATGTAGGAAAATTTATTTATCGAAAAATATTGAGTAGCGTGTATTTATTTATCAAACCTCGATAATAATTATTTCAATAGATAAAACAACAGAATATCTACAGATGATGCAATTTGGTTAATGTATAAATAAGAGGACGCTTGCACTGTGGTAGAAAGCTCACGACCGCATATTTCAAGTGGTTTTAAAATTACGTATAATAATTTATTATTGAATGCAATTTAGCGAGCGTACAAACCACAAAACTATAATCCCTGTCAATTTAAAGGAACATAACCCGGTTTTGTAAGCCGAATTTTAACTGGAGCATTATCCATAGACACTGCGCAACACGGTTTATTATATTAACAATAGATAGTAATAATTAATAAAAAAATAATAATTATGTCTAACCACAAAGTTAACGCTATAAAAATCAAAGATACTATTAATTTTATTCCAGTATAATTTGGTTAAGTGTACATGATCTAGTTTAGCATATGATTATTTAAGCAAAACTACACATATTAGATTCTATATGCTAGATAAAAGAAGAAGGGAATAATAAATAGAGAGAGAATGAAATGAGAATACCCATTCAATAAAAATTAATGACGTTTAAGCATTGTATAAAAAAATTAAACTTAATGTCCTAGATGTATATAAAAAAAATTGATTATTTCCACCTTCCATGTTGTAAAAAAATATTACATACAGGGTAGCTCGTAGAATGCGACCACTATAAATTGGCGTGCGACTTCGGTGCTTGTTTTTCAGTCATTCTCTCCACATGACATAGCTACCGAGCTCTTCCCAATTTTATTAATTTTCTGACGCTTAGCTTCTTAGGAAAGATCCACACTATCGGCCCGCTTACGCTCCAGCAAATTACTTGTGATACGACGGTATTTCTACATGTCGATTCATAAAGAATAAGTATTTTTTTTTATTTAAAAAATCTTTAAAAAAATTTGAAAAAAAAATCGTAATTTTTAGTTTCGTAAAAAATCTTAAAATTATTTGGAAAAAAAAATTTTCGAAAAAATTAAAAAAAAATTTTGGACAAAACTTTTTGAATAAAACAAATTTAGGAATGATAATTTTGTTTGGAAAAAGAAAGGTTACGGACGTTACACGAAGTTACGGTGACAGACAGACAATGAAATTATTATGATGGGGTACTCGTAGTAGTAGTATACTGTGATTGGACCGGGACTAGAGCGGGATACATAGTGCGAATGATTTCGTTGCTTATTAATCAATTAGAAAGACATACAAAAAAAAAATCGACGAAAAAATATTTGGCTGCTACCGGGATTCGAACTCGGATCTCCTAAATATTCGGGAAGGTGCGTTACCATTACGCCATATCAGCCTCGTAGCTTTCCGTTAGTAATTAGCACTAATCACTCGAGAATATTCCAATTGTCTCTAAAAATGCTGAGACGAGTTTGTCTATGCACCCGGTATCGCTCGCTTTATGTAGTATTCACTTTTGTAGAATCGCGGCCGACAAAACAAAAACGGTCACATTGTTGCTTGTTTATATACGGAAAACGTTGCTTGTTTATATACGGAAAACGTTATCATCGAATATTTCCGTGCTGTTGGTTTGCTCACAGTTCTTTTCAATTGTTTCATTCTAGATCCACGTGCAACAGTGCAATCATTAGATTTTGTGTGATTCTTCTTGATTTAGGATCTGGTGATAATATTTTAGTTTTGTTAATAGGTATTTCTTTCACACATAAATGACTGTACGAATCTTTTTTTTTTGGATTTTTCAGGCTCTTATACCATTAGCTTTTTCCCATTTTGATGAATATTAATGGATATAATTCCAAAATAATAAATCACATCCAATGACTTGTGACTCGACACTTCTGCGTTTGGCGTTTAAAGATTTATGAACATACAATGAGCAGCGCCAATACTATCAATCACGTTCTATATTGAACCATGCAGAGCCTAACTACTATACTAACTTCATTATATTATATTATATTATACTAACTACAATGAGAATACCGCTACTGGAGGACGACACTTTGAAAACCGCGTTTCTTGTCTCAGTTGCAAGAATGATATTATCCCTGCTTAGAATACATTATTTCAGGTCAGAAAATTTAAAAACTCTAGCAAGCTGGGGTGTGCAGTGAGAACAATAAGCGTGACTTTTTCCTAAGAACATATTTTGAAAATAATTTGAAATAAGAGATGTATCTCGATTTAATAAACATATTAGTCAGATTTAAACACTTCAAATTTTAATATTTAATTTCGATTTTTTTTTCCAAATACAGGTATGTTTAAATAAATGCCATGCTTTCTGTTCTCAGTACACTCCCTCGCTAGCAAGAAACCAAACTGTCGGCGTCGTCGTAATATTTTTTATTTCAAAAATTTTTGGAAGCACCATTGTACCGATGCCGATTAAGGTGAAAATATAACACAGTAAAATCTAATGCTCATAAAAATGTTTTTAAATTGTCGTAAACAGTTTTCGTGTAACTCTAACCAGGACCCCCGTTTAATAAACATAAATTATGATAATATCGTAGTATTCACTAAAAATTTTAAATTAAATATAAAACATTAATACAATATAAAACATTCTATACCCCAATGATATCGATCTACCAACTCTACCCACAAATAAAATGACATGAAAAACTTATGTTATCTAATCATATATCATAGTATTACGGCAAAAAACATTCCATTGGCTTTCCAGAACAATTTCGCATTGTAAAAAAGGAGACAGAAACATCTAGAATGCTTCGGAATGCTCCCGATCAATCTGTCATTATCGAGGAAAGTCTGAAAATGAGACAAATCCCACAAATCTTCAAACTTTCAACGATCGCAGGTATATAAGACACCGCGGGAGGCAGAGCCAGCAGTTGTTTTTCACTTTTGACAAATTGAGATCTCTGAAAGCGACATCTAGCGAGCAATAGAAATAACTATTTTGACAGAGTGCCGACCTTGTGAGTTTTTTATTATTTTGTATTTTCTTAGTTGTATTTTAAAATATGGCAGAAGTACTTTTATTTGACCCTAAATCGAACACGTGATTATCTAACCTACAACCTTCTATCCCGTAACATCTAACAACATCCGGCCCATGGTCCACATCAATCCACCAGCTTCTCTCACAGAGGATTTGTAAATCTCACCAAAATGATAACCCGTCATGATATCTGAAAATCTCCACCAAATAAGTGAACCGATGTGAAATATTTGCGAGATAAATTGGACATTTGTCAGAAAACGTCCGGCCCACAAGTTTTTACATTGAAAAGAATTCTGGAAATCGATGAAAATGTACCATAAAAAAAATTAGGGCATTGTTCGCATTCTCGGGCATATAAAAATACGATCCGATGTTTAGATATAAAATAATGAAACCCATGTGAGGATAATTATTAAATGAAATTGAAAATCCGATTACCACGAACGATTATCGACAATTCAGAAATGTTCATTAATTATGAAGTATTTTCAATATTTTCGCATGGTAATATATAAAACATGTTTATTATTTTAATAAAGAGCTCTTGAAATGGAAAATATGGCTTTTATTTACTGGTAGATTGCGAACATTTTATAAAAATACTAGCCGTAATCCGTCAAAAACGACGGTACTTATACATGCCGGTTTCTAAAGAATAAGTACGTTTTAATAATCTACTTTTAGCCGATACCCATAAAATAATAATAATGACTTTAATCAAAATATTTGAAAACTTTTTATTTATATTTCCCCAGCAGTTAATGGCATCCATTATTTTAAACCCTGGCGATTTTGCGTGCGTAAAACTAACGCGACAACAGAATTTTATAATTATATTATAAAAAAAGACATCAAAATAAAATTGAAAGTTAAATGAGAAAAAAAATACGGTACCGGGAATCGATCTCAAGTCTCCCGGATAGGAGCCGGATATCCTACCACTTTACCACGCAGGAGATGCCATCGACTGTGGTGAATGTTTATAAACATTTAGTGTACCTAAGGAAAATATATGAATATATGGTGTGCACTGTATATTTATTTTTTTGAGTATAAATGGTTCGCGTTTTTGCAGCACATAAAACGATGGCAACTTCCCTAGGTCTCCGCATTCAAGTTTGCTCGCCCGGGGGTTCAAGCCGTTTAATTTCGTTTGTTTAACCGTGAATTCGAACAAAATTATATGAAGTTACAGGCAACAGACGGACGGATGGACAGATAACAAAATTATTGTAATTGGTACGATAAAATTTGAACCGAACATAGTTTTTTCGCACATAATCTTGAAATTAAACTTTATCCGCACCCCCAGTGCAAAACGATCACCTTTCCAAATGTTTGCATTCTGAGAAAACTGGGTCTATTTTTTTTGTTCTCGTAATTCAAATAATACTGTCAATATTAAAAGTCACATAATGGCACACCAACATGATAAAAAATCAATTTTTCAGGCGAATTTAGGAAAACGGTGATTTGAATTGAAAATTTGAGTTGAGAGTGAGAGAGAGAAAAAATATGATTTTCCGCATATCGTCAATTCAAAATGGCGTGCTTTCAAATTTATTTATATGTCAATAAATAATATTTACCAAAAAAATAATTGTTTTATTTCATCCATCCATTGCCACGCGAGAAATGAATAACAAATGAGAATAATTTGATAATTTTTGCACATGTTCATTCAAATGCTACCTTACAGCGTAATCTTTTATGTAAACAAGAATAATAACTGATTTTATTTTGAAGAATAAAATTATCTTTATTTTTGTATCGTTGGAAACATTTAAGAAAAAATCTTCTGAAATAAAGAATTAGAAGTACATTAATTGAAATAATAACTTACGTATATCTTATCAAGGATATTGCTGTATGGGTCGAAGCTTTCCTTAAATTTTGATCTCCGGGCATTCGAAGAGCTGACATCCACCACGACATCGGCCAAGCAGTACTGCCTTGAGATTCCGCCGAGAGAATATCTGGCGTGTGGTTTGACGCACTCGTCAAAGTTTCCGAGCTGGTAGGTGGATCCATGGATGTATCCGAAGGGTTTTTTGGCTGTAGCATCCCACACTAAAAAAATAATAATTTCAGTCTAATCATGACCGTGTTATTCAAATTAACATAAACTTTTTCATTATTACACAAACTAGCCTACGAACACTATTATAATTTATTTGACAAAATTTTCTAATTAAATATATATTTTTACTCCATTTCTTTTAACTCGTAGCGTCTGCTTGTCTACTTGTCGTCCAGTCTGCTTGTCTGACGAAAAAACTTTGGATCGATTTTTAACCCTTTTCCCGTGATCCAATCGAGCTGAAACTTTGCAAGCAGACCTGTGGCGACGATCAAAAAGATCTATCAAATTTTCGTTAAAAAAAATTAATAAATATTTGAATTTTTCAAATTTTGAATGGTTTTTTCATGCAAATTATTAAGTTGTATGAAAATATTTCAACGCCTCTGGTAGACGCGAAACCTGATTAAAGTATAATTTTGGATTTTTGGAAAATTTTTATTACTCCCTTTCGTAGCGTCGCCCGACCGAAGCCCGACGCATAGGTTGAGCGCCAAACCAGTTTTCACTAGTAAATGAGAAAGGGAGTGTAATAAATCCTTGATTTTTATGGGTTACTTTTTTACTCCCTTTCTTTTAACTCGTAGCGTCTGTTTGCTTGTCTGACGAAAAAACTTTGGATCTATTTTTAACCCTTTTCCCGTTGTCCAATTGTACTGAAACTTTGCCAGCAGATTTGTGGCCACGATAAAAATGATCTTTAAATTTTTGGTTCCAAAAATTAATAATTATACTTTAATTTTGGATTTTTAGAAATTTTAATGGGGTTTTTTCAAATTGGAATCACTACAGAAAAGATTGAAAAGTTTTCTACCTGATGGCGTCTAGGAATATTTATAATTTAAATTACTCTATTATAATTATAACTACGTTATAATTAAATAAATAAAAGAATTGCGTCGGTATAATAGGTACTTTACTACGAATCTCGAAAATTTAATACAATTGGTTCACAGATGACACCAGAAATTCGGTTTTTTGGGAAGAAATCAAATAATAATTTATTTCTTTTAGATTTCTGCTTAGTTTTTCTCAAATCTGATCAGACTATTTAAAATCATTTGACGCTGGAAATTCATAAGGTACAATATTGCTGATAATTGAATCTATCAAAATCTTGATTAATTTGACTGACAAATGTTTTAAGAATTTAATCTTCAAAGCATGAAGCGTCTTATCAAAGCTCAAAACATCTGAAATTTTAGAAATATATTAAATTCCTGTAAGTTTAGTGTTATGTTATATGTTTTAATTCGTCTTTAATTGTTAAGATTTTCATTCACCAAAAGGAATGTAAGAAGAAATAAAACGAAAATAAAATTCAAATGAAGATAAAGAGATATTTTTAGAGGTTTTTGACATAAATTTTTTTTTTTCAGATTTCATTTTCAGTCAATCAATTATTTAATTACATGATGGTAAACTTAATTTACAAAGAAAGGGAGTAAAATAAAAACTTGTTTTTATGGGTTAGTTTTTTTAGATAGATTTAGAAATTGACTTCTCGTTTTCTGTTCTTGTACATTTCCAGATACCATGCTTCTTTTTAGCAACAAAAGCTTTTCTTTAGTTCGGACATACTGAAGAAGAGAAAAAAATTCGTTTGTCTCGTAGTTCGTGAATGAATTTTGATGAACAATGAATGATTTGTTAATTTTTTTCAACGTGGGCCGTAGATATATTATTTAGCTTTAATAAACTTCTTATTTATATTAACCACAAAGATTTTTAAATAAATAAAAAGTTTTACTTCATCTAAAATTTGACTGCCTTTTCAATATTTAGAGGTCACTGTATATTATTTTATTCGATAAAATAATGTATTTGAACGGTAATTATTTTTGACTTCGTTATTAATATACTTTATGATGCTTATAGTATAAATAATTGAATAATTTTCTCACGAAGATCGTTAAATATCGCCCCCCGAGTGCTTCTTTTAAAGTATTCAAGGAATTTTTTAATATTAAAAATGAAGCGGAGGGCAGAAACGTGCTTTACTCTCGTGTGCT
Organism: Agrypnia vestita; assembly: GCA_016648135.1. Classification (NCBI taxonomy): domain Eukaryota; kingdom Metazoa; phylum Arthropoda; class Insecta; order Trichoptera; family Phryganeidae; genus Agrypnia; species Agrypnia vestita. Next base: position 18,023 of record JADDOH010008598.1, on the reverse strand, counting down.
TAAATTTTATATTCATATTTCAATTAATTAAAAAGCTCTGGAAAATTAACATTCCGCTCCCAAATTAAACAATGCTTAAATAAATGTCTGTAAGAGTATGTGGTGAAAAAATCTCTGTTTAAATAATGTAACATTTTAAGTATTTTTTTTTAATTTAAATTTTCTTTAATATTAAGCCTATAATCTGATAATTAAAGAAAATTGATAAATACAGACTGATTTTTCGATGAGAAGACGATTTTTCGGAATAGTAGAAAGTGTAAAAATTTTAATGAAAGCAAGTGATACTAATAAAATGTTTGTAAAAAAAGTGAATAAATCATGACTCTTAAATTAAATTAAAGCTGTAAATAAATACAAAATTATAACATAAATATTCGATAAAAACTTTGTATGTAGAGCTGATTTGAAAACGTTCTCTGCAACCACGAGAAACGACCATAAATGGAACTGTTACCTACCACATAAAAAACAGGAGCGCGCAGTGAGAAGTATAGCTTTTTTCTAAGTATATATTTAAAATAAAAACGGCATAAGAGATTATATATCTCGTAATATTAGAAACATTTATTATTCAAATCTTAATATTTTATAATCGATTTATAATCAGATAAATAATTTTTTCCAAATACATATAAATAAAAGCTCTGCTTTTTGTTCTCACTGCACGCCCCAGATAACAGTGTGGTTACTTGAGCTTCAAATAATTACATCTACCCTTTCCTGCCCTTGCACAAACTGCCCCTTCCCCGAACGTAACTCAAAATGTTGCCGAACTGACTGTTTCTATAACTGAATGCATATTACAATGACTTAATTTTTCTTTTGTCACGTTCGCATTTATAAGTGCGGTGTTTTTTAAATGTCATATTGCGTTAACGTCGGATAGGTCGCATAGGACTCCAAGGCTTGGCGTTACTCCAGAAATCACACCCTGCAATGTTTTATTGTGGAGATGCGTCAATGACCTCAAAAACAGAATCATTGCATCAGTGAGGGGCATTTGGAAAGAATTCAACCATCGTCTCGATTGTCAATTCAATTAATTATTACAGTTATAAACAAAATTATAAACAAGATTGATAAACCTAACCCACTTACTACAGCTTTTATCACTCTTGGTGTAATTTAAAAATTTTGCCATCGTGAAACATAATACTCTTGTGAATTTTTTTCACCATTTTAAATCACTCTGTTTATTCAAGTTTATGAATTTTATTTTAATATTCTGTTATTATGTTAAATATTTCCCACTTAAACGTGTTCCAATTTAAATTCAGAACACACAGGCGCTTATTTAAATTCAGTCCATATGTGAATTCATTTTCCCCATCCGACAATTTAAAAAAGATTGTTACAAATGCTATTATCCGAAACAAAATCTCTTCCCCTGAGGATTCCAACGAGGTATGGAAATTCCCGGAATAAAATATCGCAGCGCGAATATTTCAAATAGTATTCTGTTCAGACATAATGTCTTGCAAAGTGGCTGTGGTAAATGTTATTGGAGCCTTTGTTGAATTAAGTTTTCGCATAAATCATTCTCAACACATCCCTAGCAGCTGGACTCGGTAACAGACCTAATAAGTAAATAATTTTAGGGGTGCATAGTATCTAGCTGAACGTCTATTACCATTATTTAAAATTCTTTCTAGAACGGGTGAAAAGCCGTTTTTAGGAAAATTTAACAGTGAACATAAAATTAGTTAACGTAATGCTTAAATGTTTTAATACTTAATTTTTGGTGCAAAAATTATCAACCAACCTACCAGGAATCCATATTTTGTACTTTGTTGAAATTAATTGTTTCTGTGTTTTGTTTATATTAATCTTTTATATAGGGGGTTATCTCAATAACCGAGATATTGTTGCTTTGTTGGAAGAGGATAATTAGTCGGATTTCTTGCAGCCAAATGAGGAACAACCAGTAAAATTTGAAAATGAACCTTCGACCCCAACGGCTCATGAAGAAGTAAAAGAGGAAGATGCTATTTTTGCGACCCATAAAAATAGTTAATGGTCGCAAAAAAGTGATAGATTTTTTTAATTATATTTGTAAACAGCATTTAAGAAAAAATGTGTTATGAAGTATCTGTCAAGTGAATTTATCTTAGATTGTCATTTTTTATATACTGTTGATACCAAAAGAATTTTATAATTTTATTGAGGAGGAAATACACTAAACCCAGTAAAACAGAAAAACTTCCATTTATTCTTCACATAAATATTGGACCCAAAGGCTAAAATTATTTATATTTCTAAAAAAATTGCTAAAATAATAGCAATAATTGTGATAAAGTATCTTATTTTGATTTATTTCTTAGAAATTTTAGTTATACACAGCTTATTTCAAAGAACTAACTAAATGCCACTACATATATATATATATATATATATATGTTTGTATATTCGTATTTGTATTTATTAAAGAGAATATTTGCCTCATTTTGTATTCGTTGATACAGTCGAAATACTAAATGAATATTAAAAATAATAGAGATATGACTAAATAAAATTACATGCCGATCAAGGCTATAGGCACGATTTGTATTCACATTCGCGAATACTATGCCAAATTATTTGTATGAGTATTTGTGAATACATCGCTAAATTATTTGTATTTGTAATCGCTAACACTATGTCAAATTAAGTGTATTCGTATTCGAGAATACAATGCTAAATTATTTGTACAAGTATTTGCGAATTCTATGCCAACTTATTTGTATTTGCGTTCGCGAAAAATAGATTTTATAGTTTTCGGAATATTTCTAGTAGTTCCTACTGATGTTCATCTAAAGAATAATCCATCTTAAAAAAATACCACGAGGATCTCCTAGTAGTTAATAAAATTAATTTTTTCATTAATATCCTTACTGTATTTGTCAATTCAAAATTCATTCAAATTTAATTTATTGATAAAAATAATTTAATGTTGTTGGACAACAAGCAAACATTTTGTCCGCTCTATTAAAAGTTCTTTCGTAAACAATCACAATGTATTGTTTACGAAAGCCAATTAAGATATTGTTTTGCATCAAGTTATATAACTTTTATAAATGTATTATTATGTCATGATGATGACAAAAATATTTCTCCATTTTCGATTATAAGTCCTTTATAATTCGGAGAAATTTACTGCAGGCAATCGCATTGCTTGCAGTAAGATATGTAATTTATTAACAAATATTTATAAATAGTTTCAATGCAGTGGTTATTTATTGAATGAATTTGCATTTGATATTTAAAATCGCCCAAATAAATACATTGTCTTTGTTCATTTTTTATTAAGGACAGTTTTACCTTTTTGGATTACGGGATATATAATTACTAGCTGTTCGTACTTGGCGTTGCCCATATTAAGGATGTAGTAAATATATGTTTGTGGGAGGACAAACGTTCCATTGTGTTACAAAGTCTTTGATAAAAACAAAGAACATGCATGCAAAATTTGGATCAGATCATATCCAAAGGTATAGATTTGTATAGAAAATATATCAGGGTCAGAGGGTTCGAAAGGGCGAAGAGGGAAATGTCGCATTTGTTATTCGTCAGGTCCTTAACAAATAAGTATGCAAAATATGACGCAGATCAGTCAAGCGGTGTAGATTTGTATAGAGAACAAATAGACAGACGGACATTGATTTTTATAGGTATGAATATATAATCAATAGAAGGGAAAAATTCAAGGATTAAAAAAGGGTCGCTTAAGTAGTTTTCTCATGCTAATGAATTAATGAGGAGAGAAGAGTAAGTGAAATCCTCGTAATTTGATGGTCATGACACCATGGAAATCACAATATATCTGTTATTTATTCAAACTTGGATGTTTTTGTGATACATTTTGCTACAGTGATTGGGTCTCTTGGCCTTCTTTAATATTAAAAAATTAAAATAAAATATTAAATGTCTCGTAGTAGTTGGAAAAACTTCGGGAGAGTCTTCTTCATTCAATTTTGAATAGATAATGTTTATATACGTTAAGGAAATGTCAACAGTGACCGAAATAAGCGACGTCATAGCCTGCTTTTTCCTTTCAATAATTCTAGTTTTTTTTAACACATAAAACTATCATGAAAGTAATTTGTATGTGAAGGATATTAAAAATTCATTCGCTTTGATACAAGTCAGGTTTGCTAAGACGAGTTTTTTGTAGCTACGCGGAGAGTATCTTGAAAATCTATAATGCATTAAAAAAACTTGACCCGTTTCCCGGGTATAAGATCCCGTAAAAATGTGTAATTAGAAACCAAATTAATATTACCAAAAATTAAGTGTCTACATTGCAAATCTCCCGATATATTGGGAACGTCAAAGTAACGTAAAGATTACTAAATGATAAATTCGCAGTAGATTTTTGGCGTAAATATATAATAAATTGATTAATATATTACACATTTATGATCCTCACAAAGCGAGGTACGCCGCGGCTATGCCATCTTTTACGCAACTTTTCCTATATAATAAAAACGTAATAATGTATGACAGTAATACAAACAGATTACAATGATAATTTCTCTGAAATATTTGAAATGTTCTAAGGACTTGCAACACTTTTCTTATGTTTTACAATTGCTCAACATCCACATATTATGTAAAATAATTTTGTTAAGGTTTATCTTAATCGTATTCATATTGCACCACAGATTTTACTGAACATTTTCAGCAATGTTATTATTATTTGAGTAGCTTGTTGGTGTAGAGGTCAAGACGCTCGCCTAATGATCTGCTGGTCGGTGGTTCAAGCCCCATTCCAAGTCACCAGCAAGTTAGTCCTTTTTTCATAATACAAGCGTTAAGCTTATTTTGACAATAGGTAGTAAGAATTTTGATGCGGCACGCATTGCGTGTTCGCATCTCTATTAAATCTGATACAATTATTTTATGTAGCCCTGACAGCGTGTAGAACTCCTCCATAATGATAAGAAAAAAGTGAGAGACACTTAGGGGAGGCCTTTATCCAGCAGTGGATGCTGCTGTTTATGAAGATAATGCTGATGAATTTATAAATATTTTTAAATTAAGTAGCATTCACATACAAGCACGGACATAACCCAATAAAAATTTGTGTAAACCACTTGGAGTAACTTTACGTCTACCGGTTTCGATACCATTGTATCTTCGTCAAGATGGACGCATACTAACCGGTAGATGTAAAGTTTTTGAAAATGGTTCATACAAAATTCTTAATTAATCAAAAATAATATATGATAAATAAATTAATAAACTCTATAAACATCAAAATACAGCTTTAGAAATACAAAGTTGAGTCATGTTATAGTCATTCCAAAAACAATGGTCATTGCCAGCATGTGGCCACACGGCGACCACAATATTTCTTCCCGTATCTTTTTCTATTCTTAAATCTAGTAACCAGTCACATTAACAGTCTAGCAATCAATGATAGTCTACTATTTTTTCATAGTCAAGAATAAAATAAATCTAGATTATTAAGAAGAATATGATACATGAAAAAATATGAATTAAAACATTTTTTTAATAATGGGTAAGCGGAGCCATTCAGCCAAATATTGACCAATGTATAATTAATTAAGCAAAAATATCTATTAAATTACTAAGTTGTACCGTACCGTTATAAATTATTTGTACAAACAGGTATTTACCAAACATTTCACCGAATGATAATTTTAATCATGTTGAATGTGTTAACAGATAGAACTAAATTAAAAGTCAAACTGTTTCATAAATATGTCAACACATACGTCAACCCCGATCATACAATATAGGTAGCCAAACAGGGTGGGGACATTTAAACGAAGGAAAAACCAACAATTGAATGGAAATGCCGCCTATTATTTATATTTAAAACTACAGCAATAATTCACCTAACTTATGTAACAACTAGCTGTATCCGCGCGGCTTTACACGCGTAGATTTTTAGCAACTTTTAATCACATTTTATCAATTTGTGTATTTAGCTTAATATTTAGATTTATGTCGTTACTGAATTTTTATAGAAATTTTTAAGTTCTACAAATTCTCAAAAGAAATTATTTAAATATCTCTTACGGTTAAGGCAGCGTTTGTCAAAAACGCATTATTTGACCATTTATTCGTTGACTTTAGATGTAAAATAAGTCACCAGGAAAAGCACTTTTATTTTAACGTGGTCCACTTTGAAAGTCCATTCTAAACATTGGAGAAAGAATTTTTGAAATCGGATGAGCACTTTCGAAAATTACCTCATACAGTCACACTAACAAACTTTACCTCTTTATATATTAGTATAGATAATAAAAAATACATTTTGTCCTCAGTGATAAAAAATTTAAGAAAAACTAAAAATTCTAAAATTAAATATTGTCTGAAATCCGCGAAAACAGTAAAGCAAGCTAATAAAAATAATCACGATAGGAGATGGCACCATTAAAAAAAGATATACTCATATAATCTGAACAGAGCAAGCATTACTGGTTTTCGGTGAACCTGGAAAATACTGGAAAAAGGCTTAATATAACTGACTAACCGCCACGCTTTTTTTTGCAGAGATGATAGAAGATATACTTTTCATACGTTTCACATGACCAAACTGTTTAATCGACCTCTTCTTTATTCCATCGAGTATATTGCGATAGCTCCTAATTTGTTTATACCGATAAATATTACTAATTTTCCATTCATTGTGTGTATCATTTAGCAAGGGCAAAAAGAAGTATAAAACGTCAAAGAAGAAAAATTCGAGAGAAAAATATAATACAATTAGCATATAATTATATTACAACATTTCACTTTACTAATCAATATATATATATATATATATACAAAGAAACCCGTGTTTCCCTATCCGCCAAGTTTTATTCACAACCAGATACTACCACCCCCTGGTGGTTATAGTGGTGGAGAGCCCTTAGTGTCCCATTTAAAATGTGCGAGTTTGGTGGAGGTGGCTGAGCGTGTTCTAGAAAATTCCCGAAAGTTATATAAAGTTCTAAACTGAGTGGCGGAATGTGTCGGTGTGTCTAGAAGGTTCCTGTACATTCAATAAATTTCTTGAAAGTTCTGGAAGGAGCGTGTTCTAGAAGATTCGCGAAAATTCTATGACGATCCAAACATGTACTGAAAATCTACGCGTGCGAAGCCGCGCGGGCACAGCTAGTGTTGTTATAAGAGAGGGTCTTTAAAATCGGCGATATGAATTTAATTTATATTCAACATAATCATTGATATGTTTTTATTTTTTTATGTCTTTTAAGGGCTCATTGTAATTCTTTTCAGGAGAAATATTTCATTTACCTTTCTATGATAAAAAAAAATCCGTTTAATATTTATTTTATTACATCAAAATGCCATGATGACGCCCTATCTATATTAGTATTTACTCCATATTTTCCCGATTTACCGGTCGTGGCATTTCTTGGTAAATCTGAGTTCCCTCAATCTTACGGAGATGAATTCATAAATGAGATATGTTTGGGTTTTAAATTAATATGAATTTAACATTAAAATAATATTTTACATGTTAAGAGCAGCATTATAGAAGTAACAGAAATGTAAATTTAGAACGAGGATGTTAAAGGCAGAGCGCTTCTCTTCCGGGTAAAATAATCTGCAAAGGTAATAGGATTTATTTTGTATGAGAAAAGTATTTTTTTAATTGCGTACCCGTGCGGAAACTGGTTTATATTTGCAACTAGGGGTTCAAAATAATAGCTATCCAAGTCAAATAGTATAAACCCACTTAAAATTGTCTCACGCGTGATTAAAGGTGATTAATGCGATTAATCTATTTTTTAGATTGTTCCAAGCGGGGTGGACCCCCCACCTCTCCAGCATTAGTGAACGGTTTTAAAAATACTAAATCTTCTTTTATACATCAAAAAGGCCTTCACAAAAGGTGCCCACTTAATCTGAACAACACCAGGAAGGGACCGCCAGATAAGAACATATTATGTTATATTTATACTTATTTAAAAATATATTTATAATATCAACACGTACACGTGATTTCTGATAAATCTTTTGTATTTTTTTGTAAAATTCCCTTCAAAAATGTTATCTTAATTTTAGTATATACTTTGAGAATTTTAAAGTCACTTATTTCTTTAAAATCGCTGTATTATTTTTTTTCCCTGTGCATGAATTGACTATTTAAATGAATGAATTTAAATAGTCCGGTTGGAAAATTAGCTTATGCTAAGTCAAACATACTTTATTTTACTTTTTGAATACTAACTAATTCATATTACATATATTTATAACTCCCTAAAAAAAAAGTCTTCCAATTCTGTTTTTTTACTAAGGTAGTAAGTATGTATGCATCAGTTTGCATAAGCATAAAACATCATAACATTGAACATCATAACAATCTTGCCCTATAAACTCAAAACAGCTTCGTTGAAATAAATTTTAACCACGAATTTCAATTAATCTAAATATAACGAATTATTTAACATGAAAACAACATCAATTTATTTAAAAATAATAAAACCTCGTAACGAAGTATATTAATAAATTGGCGATCAAAAACCAATATACTTTACAAGTCAGGCGTGGGACTACAGTAGGTGTATTATGATTATATAATATCGTATATTCTGTATATTTTATGTGTCGTTTCTTGTTTTCTTTTCTCAGAATATTCAAGTAGCACAGTAGAGAAGTAGGACCAGAAAATAAATACTAGAACAGAAAACTGACGTCGACTAAATCCAAGATTGTGGTCGCTATATATCCTTCTGAAAGTATCTTCGGTATATTTGAGTGTCCTGATTTCAAAATAAAAAAATAATTGACCCAAAAATAAGTATCAAGAAAATATAACACTTTAAAGTTTCGAAAATTGCAATTTAGGCGTTTGATAGGCGATGTCTGTGGTTGAAGTTTAAATCGTAGACAATATTATCACGACGATAATTTTATTTACAGAAAATACCAAATGTTAAGGATAAGATTTTATTATTAAATAAAATTAGCTTATTTAATTTCTTGATCAAACACAGCAAAATTATTTTGTGGTGACATTATAATTATAATTTATAGAAATAAACTTTGTTTACACCACTTTTTTATTATTGAAAAAATTCAACATGTTTCGAAGCCAATGGCTTCTTCGTCAGGATAAAGTAAAAATAATAAAAAAAGTGATGTAAACAAAGTTCATTTCTATAAATTAGCTTATTTAAGTTTGATTAGGTTAGGTTATTTGGTTTTTGTTTGGTAAATATAGGTTATGATTTTTTTATTAGATAAAATTGGCTAATTTGGGTTTGATTGGGTTAGGTTATTCGGTTTGGTTTGTTTAGGTTACGTTTGATATTGTTGAGTAATATTTTTTATTGTTTGCATTTCTAAATTATTATTGCATAATAAAATGTATTGTTATGGGTTGCATTTGTCATTCTTCTTCATGTTCCCTGTCGGGTCCCCCCGATGTCTGGAAGAGGCGATCATCTGGAAGAGAGTTTTATGCGTTTTGTCTTTGGTATATATTTTTTCGACGATCATCTTGAAGAAAGTTTTATGCGTTTTGTCTTTGGTATATACTTTTTCTATGATAGTTAAAATAACGCATACGGTGCAATTTATGGTGTGATTTTCGAAATTTTAAAGTGTAATATTTTATTTATTACTAATTTGTGCGTCAATTCTGTTTTATTTTGAATTCACGACACTTAATCATATCGATGGTAATTACTTTCACACGAATCTATTATAATGATCATATTCTTGTATTATGCCCTGAAGTCATAACCGAGACAAAGCCGTTTCATAGGCCGAGTAGCAACTCCCACTACCATGTAACCACAGCATAGAATATAATAATTATCTTCAACTTTACCGAGGCATATAAAAACCATAAAATAACTATAGTATAGATTGTATTCACTATCGTCAACTATACGAGGCATATAAAAACCATAAAATAACCGACCTTGAACATGAAATATAATCCAGATATACATTTAATTATTCAAGATCTCTCACGATATGATGAGAGATGAAGATATTTTTTTATGCGAACATAGATAGTTTTTGGTCTTTAAAGGGCTTACAACCTATCGTATGGCTGGCTTAAGTGATCACTTTACGTAGTGTAACATTCACCAACTCCACCCACGATAGATTAACACATTCGCAACTTGTTTTATATGTGAGTTGTATTTTTATTTCCTTGGTTGAAAATTTGTCATTCCCATAAAACAGATTATATATCGTCGTTGATAATGACATATCTATTTTTTGAGTTTTAAATGCAATTATTTTAATATGTATGACATTCTTCCAAATAATTAAAATTTACACTAGAATACGCATGAAAATTATGTCACTTTTAAACTCCTTTTTAGACCATTTTTTTATATATAATTAATTATGTCCCCCTGGGGATAAAATCGACTGTTTTGTTCTTGAAAAATTTAAAAATACAAAAAATATTTTGGATATGAATTACCTTTAAAAATTACTGAAAAAGCGCATTGACTCCCCTGAAGTTCTAAACTTCTTACATTTGATATAATGTTCCGCAGAGATGAACAAGAGCACCATACCTGTTTCGCTCGGATCGTCAAACTTCGGCAAAAACTTTAATATTAATCGTGTTTTTGATATCTATATCACGGCTATTGTAGCTCCCGACATCTTTTGTTTAAGTTTCGAGCAGTATAGAGTCTTCTTCTTGTTATAATTAGGCAAACAGGCGTTTCCAATTTATTCTCACTATTCCGATTAGTTTCTAGATAGAAACAGTAGAAGACACGGAAAGACCAAAAGTTTTGAGAGAAAACATTTCGTATACGAATATTGCGTGGCTTCGAATGCATCAGTCATTTTTAAGTGTTAAATAAAACGGTATATTCTACACCTCCGCCGTGATAGGACGCTCTCCTGATGAAGCTGAATAAGACTTCAGTGAAACGTCGAGATTTGCTTCTCTTTAAAATATACAGCTAGTATAAAATATCCGTTTTATTTAACACTTAAACATGTCCAACGACCGTTATAATAACCTTAACGCTTTAATAGCGTCAGTCATTGTTTGACAATTTAGGTGTTAGGATTAAGGATTAGCATAAAGGTGTTAGGTTTTTTAACGAAGAAATAAAAAAGGGACAAATGACGAATACTACTCAATAAAAAATATAATTATAAAATGATTTAAACAATGATGTTGTATATCGTGTCCATCTCGACACAGGTGGTGAGTAGTGAGGGGGTGATGTTATCATTTAAATACATATAATTAATATTTTTGATGTTTATAGCGTTAATTTAGTGATTGGACATTAATTAATTAATTAAATAATTTCGTTTTGACCATTCAAAGTTGATATATTGGTCATATTGGTCAATACAAAGTTATTTAATTAATTAATAAATGTATAATTAAAGTCATGATATAGCCAACGGGCGATTCATGCGAACATAGTCATCTAGCGAATAAAATACCAGAGATCCTACCTAGATGGGTGCGGAATTCTAGTAGCGAATCAGTGCGATATCGTCATAATCGTAGTTTCTCAAGTTTGCAGGAGAGCAGTTTGAAGTTTTATTTAGACACTTTATGTTATAGCTCAATAACTACAAAAGATTTTCCTTTGAAACTTGGGTTAGTTATTTAAAGTTGATACCTTTCAAACCTCAAATATAGTTAGCACAGTACATCGACATTTTTACACATCCTGCATTATTCTACGATCGCAAATCAGAACCATCGTTATACCGACTTCGTATTTTTTAAATTTATGAGAAAAATACACTTTTTATACACCATTATATCGCTTCTTTTTTTTACTTTATAATGATCCAAAAAAGTCAATATGGAATTTTTTGCGCATTCGTCATTGTTCTACGATCGTGACGATATAAACAGTAATAATAAAGAGTTTCACAGACAAGTGGAATATTCTCGAATTACCATTAGAGCGAATTTCGAAATAGTGTTCCAGTTAAATGTGACTTTGTGAATAAACAATCGTTTAAATTGTAATAGTACATATTTGATTTTGCCTCCCGAAGTCGCTAGTTGGCAATTTGCGCGGTTGTATCAGTGTGTGCAGATGTACTATATAAAATTACTTGAGCAAGCAGAGCAGCCGTTACATTTCACTTACCGGATGTGTTCCGCCAGAAAATAACGCGAGATGCACGCAGAGCTGGACTTTCAATCTATTTAAAAATATAATTAATTGAACGAACTAACATTAGTGCGCGGCCCTGGCGTACGTCAGTGTAGTCAATTATAATTTACACATATGTAATTCAATTGTACATCTGTACAGCAAAACGAATATGGCCTCATTCTCTGTCCGATTGCAATTAATAATTTTAGCACCGCAATATTTTTGTGGTGTGGTACACTAAACACTTATTCATATTACTTAATTTTTATTTTTAATGAAAGTGCAACTATTGCGGCAAAATCATCCAGGCATTGTTGTGTTGGGATTTTACTGGGAAACAAATCCAGAATCCTTGGTATGTGAAGCCATTCTAAATATATAAAGTACATTTAAAAAAACACAGATGCGAATACGGAATACGTGTCGCAACAATATTCTTACAATTTTCAAATTAAGCTAAACGTTTTTGCTATGAGAATAGGACTAACTTGCTGGTGTCCTGAAACGGCTCGTTTTTTGGATTCTATTAAAAATGCTGATGAGATTACGCAAGTGTTGGAGAAATCTGGTATGGATGATTTCTATGATAATGATTTTACAACGGTAATTTTTGAAGACGCAATAGCAACACACTAATATTTATGCATTGTCTAATAATAAATTAATGATTTATTTGGCACAAATCTAAAAAGTTGGCACAGTATAACATTCCCAAAGTCTGATTACAGACCCATCCTAGTATTTTACGATCAAATTTGGATCCTGACAGAGAGAGTGAGAGAGCCAAGATCCAGGCTGCCGAGATGAGTTTTCTAAGGGGGTAGTGGGAGTCACATTGGTGGGACAGAGTGAGAAGTGCCAACATAAGGCACACACTCGGCATGGAACCCCTACTCCTACACATAGAAAAATCACAATTTAGGTGGCTTGGACATATAAGAAGAATGCCAGAGGAACGAATACTAAGAAAAAACTTCCTGGCAACCCCGGAAGGAAGACAGCCGGTGGGTCGCCCCAAATTAAGCTGGGAGAGGCAACAGAAAAATGTGTATGAAAACAGAATGGGTCTAGACTGGTTGACTCATACAGAAGTAGCGCAATACAGTGGAACATAGAAACACCATGTCGAGTATTTGGGCCTCCGACCCTACCAGAACAAGGGGATGAAGATGATGATGATGATGATGTCTAATAAAAATGTTTAGTGAAAAGAAGATTCTATGGAAATAAAATGCCATTTAAATGTTACGTGTACTAGTATAACATTACATTAAAGTACAATGTAAAACATTTTATCACATTTAGGGGAATACAAAAACTATTTTATTTATGGTTGAGAAATTAAGAACACCGGATAGTAAAATTTATATTCATATAATTAACAAGAAAACGCTTCTATAAATCACTAATTTAATAAATTATCATCATGTTTCGGAGCCAATGGTCCCTTCATTGGGATACAACGTGTACTTTGTACCCTGATGAATAGACCATTTGTCCCGAAACATGTTGATAATTCAATAATGTAGTGGTTTATACAAAGTGTTTATTCAGATAATATTAAATAAATAAAGTCATTTTGCAGTTACTGAAGAATTTCTATTAGTATTTAATATAGCTCATTCTGTCTGTAAGCGAAAACTCTTCATTTTGATAATCATCTCATACTGCATTTAAACTGAATGCATGACTACCTTGCATAATTTCATTTTATTTTTTAAGCAAAATTTCCACACGCTCTCATAAATGTATGTCAAACATCCGTGCGAAGGATTTAACGATTTTCGTGTGCAGTTTAACGAAAGTAAAAGTAATAATCAGTATATAGACTAAAACGCGTTACGCTCCAGTTGCTACCACCGAAATAACCGTCGGTACAGAGTGGTCCGAGGGTGGGAACAGTACCTGCGGCGGTTGTGAATGGCGCAATAAAATCCGTGACGCATTTTCGTCTCTACGAATGAGTGTGTTTTTTATGTAAGTTCCGGGAGAGATTTCCGAAAATGGCTCGTAACGACGGATGCGACTTTTGCAAGTTTTTTGAGTATGTAAACCATGTTTCAGAGATTTTCAGTGATGATGATGTCATTCTTTTGGCCTTTAATGTTCCTCTCGATAGTAAGTTGACTTTGCGTCTCACCAACAGCGGTTTAAATGGAATAAATGTTTGTAATTTGTAACCTTTTTTGTCTAAATTTTCAGAACTCATAGGTGTACGTGTCTACGGTTCTGATTAAAATTATGTAATAGAGAACAGACAAGAATAATTGATTTAACAGAATGCCCCAAGAAAATGACATTTTCATTTATTTTTTATTTATTTTTTTATTTATTAATTAACGCCCTATAGGGCTTTTACAACAGATAGGTAAGTGTACATTAATAGAATATATAGTTAAAAGAAAAATAATAATAACATGTAAACATAATAATGACATAGGAAGGAAAGGAAATACTTAAAATACAGATATAAATATATAAAGATAAATATAATATAAAGTAAAAAGCAAGTATATAAAAAGCAGAAGCATAAGAAAAACATAATATAATAGAAATTTAAAAACAACATAAATATTTAGTCTTTCACTTAACTAATTGTCAAAATAATTAATTATTTAGTCGCCAATGGTAATTAATGACTAAATCTAAATCGATTTCGTTAAAGAAGAGGGAGGGTTTGTCATCGAGTTATGTTTTATGTTTTAGAGAATATGATGTTTATCATATGTGTTATTTATTTATATCACTTATTTTACTAACAGTACAATTTTTTTCAGTTATAATGCTATTATTCATCATCCTTACCTTTTCATCCACTGGATGAATGGCTTCTGAAGTGTCTCTCTTCTATGTCTATTGTTATTCGAATTCGACAATTTCGGCAGTCATACACCACATAGGACGGGTTGTCGGTTTCTTGGTGACATTCTTGCAGCGATAATCCGTCCTCTGAATTTCGTCCGTCATTGTTTTGTTTCTCCTTTAGAGGATGTTCAACACAACTGACATTAAGTCCATGTCTAACATAAACAACCAGCCCATCATTTTGATTTAAATAAACATTAGTGTGAAATTCAGTAAAGCCTTCTATTACTTTTGGAACGTATAAATCATTTAACCAGCATTCAGATAATATTAGTATATCAATTTGAATATTTAAGTTTAGTAATTCAATTAGAAGTGAATCAAAAATTTTATTAATACTACGTGTATTCAAATGTATAATTTTGAAGTTACTACTGTCAATGATCTCTTTACAGTCACTTGCTTTTTTAACAATTTTAGTCTCTGATGATTTAACATCATCTAACCAAGCAAAAATGTCTCCCTTTCTTTTTTGTGTGAATTCATCAATAGAGACTTTTTCTGGATTTTCATCTTGAGCATCGTTTAGTCAGTTCTCCATAGTCAGTTTTTTCTCTAATTCTTTCTTCCATCTTTTTTTAATATGGCAATCTGCGCTAAAGGCATTATGTTTACAATCTCGAACATTTATTTTTGAACAGTTAGCGCACTGCTCGTGTCTCTGACTGGACAGTCTTTATAGATATATTCCCCAGTAAAATGGGCACAAGTCAGTCTATTTGCACAGTGTAGCTTTGTATGTCCAAATTGTAAACAATTATAGTGTAATGACCCAGCTAGTTAGAGGGTCCTAATCAAATCGGACTGACTGTATTTAATGTCGAAATGATGTTCAATTAATATTATAAAGCATTTTATTGTATTTCAATATAAATCATTCTCCTGGTCACGGTAAGCACTGTGATGATCCAGGTAGATAGTAAGGTCTCGGGTCTTGATACATTTAATAATAATTTAGTATAGCTCCTGGTCCGGCACCAGAGTTAGACATCCCATGGGGTGTGTGTTGAATATATAAGGCGAAGCAAATCTATAATACAAATCATTCCATTGCAAATCAATGTAAATCATATTCTTTTCACGGCTAACGATGTAAGATGACCCTAATGTGGGTCCTACTAAATAATGAAGGTTAGTAAGTAGCAAACCGTCGCGTTCAAAATACAATATATTGGATTATCAAATATTTCACTATTCTTATATGTGAGCGCGCTCGATCGAGCGGCAGGATGCAACCGGTCGACTTCAACCATATGATGTAGCGATACAGCTGTTAAAATTAAATATTCTATACAGAATATTTTACTACTACTAAAATTCAACATTTCATATGAAATAATGTTCTATACTATCAGAAATACTTTATACGGTAAATTAACTAAAAATATGAATTATTAACTAACATAATTATTCTGTGAAAATTGCGCTTTTGAATGCAATATTAACTAAAAATATTAACTAAAATATTTCTAACATCTTGGGTTCACAGACGAAATTGATAATACCTAATGCCCTTCGCATTTACTAAATGTATTACCTAAATAACCACAGCTATACCATCCTGTCCGTCAGGGACGAAACATAAAACACAGTTATATTTCTAAAATTGCTACCTCTTACGCGACAAAAATACCTATTACAGTCGGGCTATGAATATGAACTATCTCCGCCTCATAATGGCGCCTGGTACCAATACTAAAACCTTTACTAGAAATAATAAATGCGAATAAATCTCGATAAATATAATATATACTATTCGTAATACGTCGTTGAATTGGCACATGATTCGTCTAATGGATGAAGGACCCCGTTGTGTATCGTAATAACTTCAAATTCTTTATAGGAGCAGTGTGGAAACAATTGCATAATATTACGTAATAAAAACATCTAACGAACCTAATAATCTATACATTTATGTTACAATAAAATACGTTCACCAGAAGAATTCGTGTATTAGAAATAAAACATTTCCGTTTGGAAACAACCCAATAAAATCAATCGAACGGCATAGAGAGGAGAAATTCACATATTAAATAACACTGAAACTAATAATTTTAAACACTTTATATTAACATATTCTTACCTTGAATGGTGTCGTCTTAGACGTGTATGAACCTGTTCATATTAATTCCTGGGGAAAATAATACATATATTTGCTATCTACGAAATAAGACATTTTTGAAACAAAACTTCTTTATAAATAAGTAGATAAGGTCTCGGGGATGGTTTGTTCGAAAGGATTCTACAACAGCCCGTGAGTTTATATGAAATAATAGTTTCTTTGAATGCTAAATTTTGGTTTTTTAAACCCTCAGCATCTCTGCTGAGAGGGGTTGAGGCTCCGCGCCCGCCTAAACCCGGTGGCCGACTTCCTAAGTGACTAAACGGCCCCCCTTGTTCCTCCGGAACTTACTGCATCCCGAGACTCTATCTCTTCTTTACGAGATGTGATCCTGTGACGCCTCTCTTTTTGGCTTATGATTGAGATGTACGTACTCTTTTGGTACGAGTTTCTGATGATGGGTGTTGTCTTGAGGCGCCTTTCTTTTAGGCCGGTGTTTGAAGAATCACGTACTCTTTTGGTACAAATTGATGACGACATTAGCCTCCTTTGCGGGTATAGTCAGCGATGTTACAAATTATTGTGCAATCTCATTATGCCTTTTCAGAGCGGCGTCCCACGATTCTGCATCTTGCAACATTTACTTTGGACAAATGTTAGAGTGTTAGTAACATATTTACAATATCCCAGCTATTCCATATGAGTGAATGATTTTTATATTTATTCTGGACCTGTCTTTCTTACAGAGGACGAAATAGAAGTTAACGTTTTCTATCAAGGTTTTACAGCATTCAAGCATGGAAATCCTTCAAAGACAAAGGGAACCTTTTAGTTGGTTTAAGTAGTTTGCGCCAGATGAGGTTAGGTGGTCGGTTTATTGACGACCCCGAGCAACAAGGAGGACCCCGCCTTTAAGGGGCCCTGCAGGGGCTTGTGCGGGTTCCACGCCCAAGTGCCGGCAATCATCCACCCCTCAGCCCGCTAGGCTAACACAAACCAGATATCCCCAATCTTTAGTT